>MU709012.1:139241-155434 GCA_026770625.1 Nicotiana glauca | reverse complement strand
ATATATATATATATATATATATATATATATATATATATATATATATCATGCGCACATTATATCGAGGTCGACAGCCAGATCCAACAGAAAATAAACTGTGCACTGCCAGAGGGTCGAATGGTGCGAACCATAGATGCATCTATTTCTACCAAGGCAATCGGCCCGATCCACAAATGTCAATTAATATCAAGAAACACATGAATGCGCATTTATTTCTAATAAAATTCATACAATGGTCCAACAAGTGTATACATTCGCTTATATTCCTTTCCAAATCTCTAGCATATCCTAAGTGATCACATTACCAAGAAAATATAGAGACATTCAAAAATATAGCATGATACAGGTCCTAGACTACCCGGACAATTAACATAATAGTAGCTACACATGGACTCTCATCACCTAATGCGTACGTAGCCCCCGCATTTAGTAAAAAATTACTCAATTATTATACCTATGGGGACAATTCCCTTTTACAAGGTTAGAAAGGAGACTTACCTCGTTCTAAAGTGCATTTCCCATACCAAGAACGAGCCCAAACCCTCAATTCGGAGCCGAACGATCCAAAACTAGTTAAATAAGGTAGGAACTAATCAATATAAGTTCACAAGATTGTTTTCTAGCTATTTAAGCAATTTTCCAACCCTTACCATAGGTTTCTTAAAATCCGACCCCGGACCCACGTGCTCGGATTCTGAAATTTTTTGAAGGAAGTTGTTCCCTATAACCTAAGGATCAATAATATATAATTTCTAGTTTATTTCATAACAAATTTCGTGATAAAATCTAAGTTTTATTAAAACCTCAGGTCTAGCTCTAACCCCTTGATTTCTCCAAATCTTTAGGTGTTAATCTACCCAAAACTCGAGTGTTAAACTTAGAAATAAGGGGGATGAACTTACCTCACGATGCTATGAGAAAATCCCTTCTCAAGAGCTCCAAAATCGCTCAATACCCGTGTGCCAAATGGTCAAAAATGGTTGGAGCTCGAATTAAATGAAGCTCACTGCCTCAGCAGTTTCCGCTTCTGGGTCCCGCATCTGCGAGAAAGTACCTCATCTGCAAAGTTTTCTAAAAGGGTTGGGACCACTTCTGCAGTCTTGAAGCCGTATCTGCATAGCCACTTCTGCGGTTTGGCTTGGCCAACTCTGGGCCGCATCTGCGAGGCTACGACCGCTTCTGCGGTCGACCAACCACACGTACGGTTATGACAGAAGTAGTTGCTTCAGCATTTCTCCAAATTCCCAATTTCACTCGAGCCTCATCCGTTTGACGCTCGGGGCTCCCGAGCCCCGCCCGAACATACCGACAAGTCTGAAATCATGAGACGGACCTACTCGAACTTTCGGAATGCCCGAAATAACACTAAATCTAAGAATCACCCCCTAAAACTAAATGGATCAAACTTATGAACTTCAAGTTCTTAATTTTCATCTAACAAGCCAAAACGCACTTAAACTACTTGGATTGATACCAAATATTGCGGGCAATGCTTAAATGTTATACATGACCTGTACCGGGCTCTGGAACCAACATACGAGCCCGATACCCATGGAATCATTCATTAATTGGTTTCTTTAAATCCTTTATATTTCATATTAACAATTTCTAATAAAAATTCATTACTCAAGCTAGGGACCTCGGAATTCAGTTCCGGGCATATGCCCAAGCCCCATATTTTCCTACGAACCCTCCGGGACCGTTAAAACATGAATACGGGTCCGTTTGCTCAAAACATTGATCAAAGTCAAACGTAGCATTTTAAAAAAATCCTAAGGAATCAAATGAGCATATTTCAACCCAAACTCTTCCAAATCCCAAACCAACCATCCCCGCAGGTCGTAAATTAGTCAAAGCAAGTGCGGAAAGTTTTATTTAAGGGAACAGTATTCTAAAAAGCAAAACAACCAGTCGGGTCGTTACATTCTCCACCTCTTAAACAGACGTTCATCCTCGAACGGACATAGAAAAGTACCTGAGCTGCTGAATAAATGTGGATATCTGCTCCACATGTCCTCCTGGGACTCCCAGTTCGCCTCTTCGATTGGTTGGCTCCTCAGTGTAGAAATCCTCTTGGACCTCAATGGGCGATCCTATCTATCAATAATGGCAACTGGATCCTCCTCGTAACCCAAACTCTCATCCAGCTGAATAGCACTGAAGTCTAACATGTGGGACAAGTCAGCATGATACTTCTAAAGCATCGATACATGAAAAACGGATGAACTCCCGATTAGCTAGGGAGTAAAGCAAGCTCATAAGCAACCTCCCGAACTCGTATCAACACCTCAAAGGGACCAAAAACCTTGGGCTCAACTTGCCCTTCTTTCCGAACCTCATAATACTCTTCATTGGCGAGACTTTCAAGAGAACCTTCTCTCCAATCATGAATGATACATCATGCACTTTCTGATCCGCATAACTCTTCTGTCTGGACTGAGCTGTACGAAGTCTCTCCTGAATCAACTTTACCTTGTCCAAGGCATCTTGCACCAAATCTGTACCATATAACTTAGCCTCACCCGACTCAAACCACCTGATAGGAGAAAGACAAAAGTGCCATATAAAGCCTCAAATGGGGCCATCTCAATGCTGGACTGATAACTGTTATTGTACGCAAACTCCGCCAAAGGCAAGAACTGATCCCACTGCCCTCCAAAGTCAATCACACATGCTCTAAGCATGTCCTCCAAGATCTTAACTGTCTTCTCTGACTGCCTGTCTGTCTGTGGATGAAGTGCTGTGCTAAGCTCCACACGGGTCCCCAACTCAACATAAACTGCTCTCCAGAAATGGGAAGTGAACTGAGGGCCTCTATCTGATATAATGGAAATAGGCACACCGTGCAACCAGACTATCTCCTGCATGTAAATAAATCTCTCTGAAGTGTAAGTAGTCACAACCGGTATAAAGTAAGCCGACTTGGTCAACATATCCAAAATGACCCACATTGCATCAAACTTCCGCAAGGTCCGGGGCAAGCCAACTACGAAGTCCATAGTAATGCGCTCCCTTTTCCACTCTGGTATGAGCATCTGCTGAAGTAGGCCACCCGATTTCTGATGTTCATACTTGACATGCTGGTAATTCAAACACCTAGCCACATACTCCACTATGTCTTTCTTCATCCTCTGCCACCAATAATGCTTCCTCAAATCACGATACATCTTAGTAGCTCCCGGATGAATGAAATACTGCGAACTGTGTGCCTTCTCTAGTATCCCCTCCCTCAGACCATCAAACATTAGGAACACATAGATGACCCTGGAGTCGCAAGACACATCCCTGCCAATAGAAGCCTCCTTGGCACCTCCCTGAAGCACTGTCTCTCTGAGAACCGCTAGATGTGGATCATCAAACTACCGGGCCTTTATCTTCCCCAATAATTAAGACTGAGCAACCACACATGCAAGAACCCGGCTGGGCTCCGAAATGTCCAACCTCACAAGTCTGTTAGCCAAGGACTGAATGTCCAAATCTAGTGGCCTCTCCTTTGCTGGAATGAATGCCAAGCTACCCATACTCTCTGCCTTTCTGATTAAGGCATCCACGACCACATTCGCATTGCCAGATGATAAAGAATGGTGATGACATAATCCTTCAGTAACTCAAGCCACATGCGCTGCCTTAAATTAAGATCCCTCTGCTTGAACAAATGTTGTAAGCTGCGATGATCAGTATAAACCTCACATGACACTGCATACAAATAATGCCTCCATATCTTAAGTGCATGAACAATCACGACCAACTCTAGATCGTGCATAGGATAATTCTTCTCATGAACCTTCAGCTAATGTGAAGTATATGCAATAACTCGCCCCTCCTGCATTAATATATATCCCAAGCCAACACGTGAAGCTTTGCAATATACCATATACATTCCTAAACCGGAAGGCAATACAAGAACCGATGCCGTAGTCAAAGCTGCCTTGATTTTTTGAAAGCTCTCCTCACAATCATCGGACCAACGGAAAGGAGCACCCTTCTTGGTCAATCTAGTCAAAGGTGATGTGATAGATGAAAAACCATGCACGAATCATCTGTAACAACCTGCTAACCCCAGGAACTCCTGATCTCGATCACTAAAGTAGGGCGTGGCCAACTCTGAAATGCCTCGATCTTCTTAGGATCCACCTTAATACCCTCTCCAGGCACAACATGCCCCAAGAATGCCACTGACTCTAGCCAAACTCGCACTTGGAGAACTTAGCCTATAGCTTCTTCTCTCGCAAGGTCCAAAGCACCACTCTCAAATGCTGCTCGTGCTCCCCCAGGCTACATGAGTATATCAAGATGTCATCAATGAAGACGATGACAAAGGAATCAATATTAGGCATGAACACCATGTTCATCAAGTCCATAAATGCCGCTGGTGCATTAGTCAAGCCAAAGGACATCACTAGAAACTCATAATGGCCATATCAAGTTCGGAATGCGGACTTTGGGACATCCGAGTCTCGAATGTTCAACTGATGGTAACCCGGCCTCAAGTCGATCTTAGAGAACACCCTAGCATCCTGTAACTGGTCGAACAAATCATCGATATGAGGCAATGGATACTTGTTCTTGATGGTGACGTTGTTCAGCTGGCAGCAATCAATGCACATATGCGTAGTCCCATCCTTCTTCTTCACAAATAACACTGATGCACCCGAAGAAGATACACCGGGCCTAACAAATCCCTTCGCTAAAAACTCCTCAAGCTTCTCCTTCAACTCCTTCAACTCTTTAAGAGCCATATGACACGATGGAATCAATATAGAATGGGTGCCTGGAGCCAAATCAATACAAAAATCAATATCACAATCCAGTGGCATGCCAGGAAGGTCAGAAGGAAACACACCAGCGAACTCTCGAACTACTGGAACTGAATAAATCATTAGAGACTCTGTTTTGGTGTCCCAAACATAAGCCAAATACACCAAACACCCCTCCTCGACCATCTGTCGAGCCTTCAGGAAAGCGATAACCCAACTAGATGTATCAACAGTGGAGCCCTTCCACTCCAACCCTGGAGACCTTGGCATCGCTAAAGTAACAGTCTTGGCATGGCAATCCAGGATGGTGTGATATGGATATAACAAATCCATGCCCAGGATGACCTCAAAATTGATCATATCAAGCAACAGGAGGTCTGCTCTAGTCTCGAAACCACAAAATGTGACCACACAGGACTGGTAGATCCGATCCATAACTACAGAATCACCCACAGGAGTGCCCAAGGGCTCAGGAGAGATAACAAAGAAATGAGCAAATAGAGATGATACATATGAATAAGTAGACCCTAGATCAAACAATACCGAAGCACCTCTGCCACAATTGGAAATAATACATGTGATGACGGCATTTGAGGCCAATGCATCTGGCCTAGCTAGAAGGGCATTGAATCTGGCTGAGCACCGGCTGGCTGGCCTCCACCTGACTGAGCAGTAGCTGGCTGACCTCTCCTTGCCTGACCTCCACCTCTAGGATGGCCCAGATCTTGTACAATTAAGTACAGAAGTGTAGTTTGAGTACATAAACAATATGTACCTAGTAAGTATCCCGTCTAATCTCAAAGAAGTAGAGACGAGAGGTCGACTTGACACTTACTAGGGTCAAATAATATGATAAAGTGTTTTGCTATGCATGATAGCCACAAATAATCAACTGTTTGTAGCAAGAGGTAATAAGTTATGTCCTCAACAATTTTTACAGTTAAACGTACACATTTCAAGTATTTAGCAGAACAAGTCATGGATAAAATTTCACACACACACACATGTGTGTATGTATATATATATATATATATATATATATATATCATGCGCACATTATGCCGAGGTCGACGGCCTGAACCAACAGAAAATAAATTGTGCACTGCCAGAGGGTCGAATGGCGCGAACCATAGATGCATCTATTTCTACCGAGGTGATTAGCCCAATCCAAAAATGTCAATTAATATCAAGAAACACATGAATGCGCATTTATTTCCAAGAAAATTCATACAATGGTCCAAAAAGTGAATACATTCGCTTATATTCCTTTCCAAATCTCTAGCATATCCTAAGTGATCACATTACCAAGAAAATATAGAGACATTCAAAAATATAGCATGATACAGGTCCTAGACTACCCGTACAATTAGCATAATAGTAGCTACGTATGGACTCTCATCACCTAATACATACGTAGCCCCCGCATTTAGTAAAAAATTACTCTATTATTATACCTATGGGGACAATTCCCTCTTACAAGGTTAGAAAGGAGACTTACCTAGTTCTAAAGTGCATTTCCCATACCAAGAACGAGCCCAAACCCTCAATTCGGAGCCGAACGATCCAAAACTAGTTAAATGAGGTAGGAACTAATCAATATAAGTTCACAAGATTGTGTTCAAGCTATTTAAGCAATTTTCCAAAATTTACCACAAGTTTCTTAAAATTCGACCCCGGGCCCACGTGTCTAGATTTCAAAATTTTTGAAGGAATTTGTTCTCTATAACCCCTTGATTTCTCCAAATATTTAGTGTTAATCTACCAAAAACTCGAGTGTTAAACTTAGAAATAAGGGGGATGTACTTACCTCACGATGATATGTGAAAATCCCTTCTCAAGATCTCCAAAATCGCTCAATACCGTTGTGCCAAATGGTTAAAAATGGCTGGAGCTCAAATTAAATGAAGCTCACTGCCTTAGCAGTTTCCGCTTCTACAGTTAGGGGACCGCATCTACGGTCCCGCATCTGTGAGAAAGGACCGCATGTGCGAAATTGGCTAAAAGAGCTGGGACTGCTTCTGCGGTCTTGAATTCACATCTGCATAGTTGCTTCTGCGGCAAGGGAGCCGCTTGTCAAACCTCCTTTTTTACACACCACCCTAAAGGGTAGTGTTTGAGGGAGTTTTTCCAATTAAAGTGACATTATTCGAAATGGGATTATTTTTTTTTTTGTCCAGAGTCACCACTTGGGATGGTTTATTTTTTGATTTCCCAAGTCACCGATTTATTTTAAAAATCCCAAATCGAGAAAATTCGTCTTTCCTTTTGAAGTCTACGAACCAAAAATTCTGAATAAGGAATTCTGTTAACCCGGGAAAAGGTGTTAGGCATCTCCAGATTCTGTGGTTGTAGCACAGTCACTTAAACTATTATAATGTGCCCACTATCAGATTTTAATACATGTTTTAGCCTTTGATATATTTTAACTTATTAACCTCTTTTATTCATTTTAAGAAGATTTAACATCGCCTAAAACATGTCTTTCGACTGCGCCATATGAAATGTACCTGCAATCCTAAACACATTTTATTCAAAGTTATTGAGATTTGGATTTGGGTCACGTGAAATGCACACTCGAGTTTAGGAAGGTAATGTTATTAAAATAACGCGCCTAAAGCAACTACGCATTTTTAAATTTGCGAGGGCCATGGAACATTCGCTAAATGGCGCACCTCGAGTTCTAAAAATTTTAAAAGAAATAGTTGAGCGAGGGCCATGATTTGTGATTCTATTTGGCGTGGCGCACCTCAATTTCATTTTTAAGGGTATTCAAACTAAAATTCGGAGGGGCCATAACTATTTGTGTTATGTAATACGACTCACCTCCACTAATTACTTAAAGGAAATTAGAGGATTCTAATCGTTTGGCTATTGCTCGAGATGGGCTTAGTAGTCAGAGGCATACATCAAACAAGCCCAAATGATGGCAAGTATACCATTATGATTTTAAGCAGACTGTTTCAAGTTCAGGCCCAATATGAGCCCAATTCATGATGCAAATGCACAAAAGGTCTCAAGGTCGAGTCTTACAAAAAACCCAATAGCCTAATATGGCTATCAGATGGTTGAGTTACAGGCCTCGTGACAAATTTTGCACAGGCCCAAGAGAAAGGACCAACCTGGGTGAAATATGCATCAGGAAATGCCCCAGGTCTGCACTTCGAGTCCAGGTACTAGCAATAAGCGGTTCAGATTTGAAATATAGAGTGACAAGAAATTCCAAACATCATAGATCCAAGAATTTTCTATTGAACAACCCCAAAATCTGAAATAACAAAAAATTAGACATCGAAACATTTATTTGTAATTAAGCAGACAATTGTTCCAAGCCGTTTTTAGTTCCAACACATTTATATGCTAATCCATGAAATACTATGAATTAACCATTACTGAAACTGGTAAGGCTAAAAATAAACATGCTCATTTATGAATTTCCATATTCAAACCAATTGATTAAACATTTCAAACTTCCTCACCATTTCTAAACTAAAATCACTCAAATGCTATTTGATACTACCTCAGCAATATCATGATTACCCTTAGCATTTTTAAACCCAATTCAAGCATGAGATTAATACCCAAAACAATGATTACTCATCTTAGCCAAGGATGAAACAACCTCACTATATTTTTAACCTATTCGAAGCCTTTATTACAACATCCAACAGTCCAAAATTTAATTACAACATGAAAACTTAGCTAATCAATAGAAACCAACTATACTGCATTGAATCAAATGAACGAACACATAAACATCATGAAAGATCAACACTGCCTTTAATCCATCCTCAAATTGAAATCTACATCATGAAGGATTCAGAATTGGTACCTAGAGATTAAAAAGAAAAGAAGTGAGGGCAACAAACAGCTACAGCAGTAGTGTAACAGGGTCCAGCAACAGCAAAAATCCAATATCCAAACGAAAGAGATATGAAGCAAGCAAAACAAGTCTCAATTGAACAACAACCCAGGATGCTTCAGAACCAGACTTTAAAACCAAATTCAATCCACTTTTAAAAACCTAAATGAACCAGAAAATGTTTTAGGATTAGAAAAAACTTCAGGAAATCACCAAAGAAGAACCAATGGAACAGTGCTTTACTAGAAGTTTCCAGCCGCCTTCATATTTTTTTGGATTTTTTAGCTCTTCAAAATCTAAATTCAGCTCTCATTAGCAATGCCTTTGTAGGAAAGCTATTAGGTCAGCAGAAATAGTTTAGTTTTTTGGCCTTTGGACCTTTCTCAATTTTTGTTTTTGCTACTTTGTCCCTAAATTATTGACTTGCTTGCCAATCAAGTCTATTTTTCAGCTTCTAGGAAGCTTTCTAAGGTGGTTATTGAAAGATTCTTCACCTAGACTACTCAAATTACCCTTTAAAACTTCTGAAAATTACTTCAGCAGATCAAATGGGTCAAGTTGACCCAAATGGCCCAATTTGATATGGGTTTGCAAACCAAATTGAATTTTCTTTTGGGCTTCTGATTTTTCAATTTGAATTCATTCTTGGCCAGATGGCCCTTTTAGCAGATTAACTAAACATTTCTTACAAGACCACAACAAAGCTGTTGAAATGAAAAATCAAAATAAAGGAAAAGAAAATAAACGGACTAATTGACTAACTTATCCCTAAATTTTCCCTAAATCAATCAAACAGAACAATAGAGCACAAAGAAAAATGAAAAATAGGTGGTGCAGCAGAACACCAATATGCATTTAAGCTATATCAAAGAAAAATAAAAATAATGCAACAAAAATAAAAGAAAAAGAACGGAACAATACCTCAAACTTGAACAAATGCAGACTTTTTTTCTTTTTGACTGGAATAGAGCTTAATCGTGTGTTTTCATGTAAACACACATGAATAAAGTCCATTACAATCTAAAATCTTCAACATGCCCGTCGATTTAAACCTTTGGAATTAGGGCTCATTTCTTTGATTTAATATTTGAGTTGTTCTGGTGTGATTTGAGGGAATATGGTAATGGATTGGGGATAAGGGGTAAGTGGGGTTTGTATGGTATGGATTTGGGGTCAGTTGGAGGTGGTGCCACCACCGGAGAAACTATGGCGGCGCTAGGGTTTTCACCTTCAATCGGATATTCGAGGCATTCTAGGGGGATTTTAGAAGAGGTGTTTGGAGATTTGGTATGGGGAGGTGGAGAGGGATCAGGGGTGTGATTTGGGTGGCGCTTGGTGATCGGCCGCAACCGTAGGCGATTTTTGGCAGGCGGCAGGCGGTGGTTTAGGGCGGAGTTTGATCGGGTCTTTGAGGGTGTTTGTGAGAGAGGGATTTGGAAGGGGGGATAGGGGTGTTTAGGACATATATTTGTTAAAAGCCTCTTTAATTCTGGACCGTTGGATCTCAATGATCCAACGGTTGAGATTGAAACTTCATGAAACGGGGACTAAAGGGGGGCTGGACCGGGTTTCTAGGACGGGTTTGGCGGGTGTGAATTGGTTTGGACTTGGTTCTTTTTGGTGGGTTGGCCCGAAATTGGATCTTTTATTAAAAGACCTCTTTTTCTTTTCTTTTTCTTTTTATTTTCTTTTTTTTCATTTTTAGATTTTTGTTAAATACCAATTAAAATAAAATATGATTTAATTCCAAAACTAAACTATTTGTTTTTCTCAAAAATTATTGAAGTACTAAAATAAAAGAAAAATATAACAAATTCGACAATTGAAAAGTAAAAATGCAAACAAAACATTTTTTTGGTATTTTCTTTTATTTTTGTAACATTAATTAAATAATTAACCTAAAAAATATAAAATTGGATCCTAAATGTAAATGCAAATGTACTGTATTTTTGTATTTTTATGAATTAAGTAAATTAAAATATACACAAAAATGCAAACAAACACGAAAATTATGCAATTAATTCCTCAAAATCAAATAATAAAAGAAAAATCCTAATTTTTGGGATTCTGTAGGAGTAATTCATGCGAGGCAAAAATCACGTGCTCACAGCTGCCCCTCTTTGCTCGGAGACACGAAGGATTTTCGGGCAAAGATAAAATGAGCAACTATGAGGGATTTTTGCATGCTTGACACTCCATGTGAAGCATTTTTGAAAAGTGTCTGACCGAACCTTGCTTCAGAGGTTGCCTACATATCCTTGGCTATAAAGAATTAGGTCAGTATAGTTTTGGAAGTTTTGGTAGCTGGGACTACCGGGAGCTGTGATTTCACTGTTGTTGCTGCTGCTATTGCTTGCTGACCTCCTTATTACACCAAAAGGAAAATAAAAAGGCTAAGCTAGCTAGGTCTATCAACTACGAGTTACAAGAGTCCTATCTATAAATCTTTTGATACTTGATCTTGAGTCTTAGCTGGTTCTTGCTGTGGACTCCAATCTGAATCTTGTTGCTCGCAAGCTGTAGGTGCTAGTTCTTTCTTCAGCATTGGATCAAAGCGGGACATGCGAAGCTTATGACTTCAATCATATCATGAGCAGTCTGCATCTTTGTCCGCTTTGGCATTTTGAGTTCACTTTTTTTTTTATTTTTTGGATTGAGACTCATTTTTTTGGTCATCTCGAATCCTGTGCCTCGAGGTCAACCGTGCTCAAACACCAAAAAACAAACAAACAAACGAAATTTTTCTACCCTAGTTTTCACTAGGAAACTTTTGTGAGTTATTTGCAACAAAAACTAAACTATTTTTATCAAAAGCAATAAAAATCAGGATTGTGTATCCTTGGGAATAGGGAATGTAGTCTTGAATTGGGAAGATTGCCAGGTTATACTGGGAAAATGACCGGGTTATGCCGGAAAAGAAGAAACAAAAGGTCCTTGGGTTATGCCAGGGAGGTCCACGGGTTATGCCGGGACAAAGAAAAAGGCCCTTGAAATTATGCAGGGAGGTCCGCGGGTTATGCCAGGATAAAAGAAAAATGTCCTTGGGTTATGCTAGGGAGGTCTATGGATATGTCGGGATAAGAAAAAAGGTCCTTGGGTTATGCTAGGGAGGTCCACGGGTTATGCTGGGAGAAAAGAAAAAAGGTTCTTAGGTTATGCCAGGGAGGTCCACGAGTTATGCCGGGGATATCTAGGGAATGAGGGCCTATTCTACCATGATTTGGAATTTTTCCTTCCTTTTTTTCTTTTTCATCATTCTTCATTTTTTTTAGAAAATGCAGGAAAGAATTTGGAGGAAACTTCCCTTTTGGGTCGGTTTCTTGCTGTAAAACTATTTCAGCACTTGCGCATTTCTTTTCCCTTTTGGTTGCACTTGCTTCTTGCACGTTTCCTGGATTACACCTGTTTCAACTTTTCAAACAAAGAACAATCGTTAGTTTGAAACGATGGTTGGTTTTGTGGCCTTGCTTGTTTCTATCACTTAATTTTGGCCCAACTCGTTGGTGAGAACCTCTGCTGCTCGCTGGTTTTTTTTTTAAGACTGATCTCTATCTCAAAGCTGAGGACCTCAACTTTCAAGATTTCTCATGATGGCTCGCCCATATGAAGATTTGGCCTTTTCACTTTATTCTTCCTCTAAGGGCTTTTGATTTCGGATTTCTTTTTTCTTTTCCGTAAATTTGATTTCAGAGCTTTAGCCATCATGGCCAGTCGGATCAACTTGATGCACCCGCTGAGGCTGGGTACTTTTCTTCAGGCTTGGCTTTTGTTAGACGGAACCTTGTGAAACCAATCTTACCACATTTTCTTTGTATTAATTTTGGAAACAGAGTTTGACCGAAAGAGATTCAAGGAAAAGTAAACAGGAGGCAAGAAAATGAATTTAAAGAAGAGTGTCCCTTTCGGGGAGGAAGGAAGGACTTATCTAGGTTGCATACAGACTTCAATTGACACGACATGCTTCTTGGACTGGATTCCCGATCCGCACAACCATCCCAACTTCTCATAAACTCATTGTGGCCCATACTTCCAAACCGAGAAGCCTTGCCAGGACTTTAATGGTAGTGACGGGTGCCTTCTTTTCGACCGACGGCGCCCTTTGCGGGTTTTCGCCAATAGACCTCTCTCTTCTCTTCTTATCGTCGCCTTATAGTGCTCTTTACGAGTTTTCACTAACCAGGCTCTCTCATTTTCAATTTCTCTACTCACCATCGCCTTACGATGCCCGTAGGTCTTCACCAATAAGACTCTCTTATTTTATTTCTCTCATCCTGATTGAATCGGATCCAAACAACTGTGTTCTCTGATTTCGAATCCTTTTCAAATTGATCGGAAGGACTTGAACAAGGTTTGGGTAAAGAATTGGATCGAACTACAACTTTGGAACCGTTCGGGCAGGATCACCGCCGAACCATTATAACATCTACCCCAGTTTCACTTTTGGGGGACTTTGGATTTTTGTTTTGTCGTGAATGAACCCCAGAGAGAGGCTGCCTATGTATCCTTTCGGAATCAAGTCGAACGTAGTTCAGAAAAATATTTTGTTTTGTTTTTTTTCGTTCTTTTATTTTATTTTATTATTTTTTTTCATTTCTTTTTTTTTCATTCTTTTTTCAATAACACTTTCGGGTTCCAAAGAGGGTAGTCAAAGAAAAGTAACCGGCTCAAAGGGTTTGCAAAAGGTTGATAGTGTTTTGAGTAGCGGGAATAAAAGCCTTCGTCATCCCAATCAGACAATGTTGACGCTTTAGAAAGCCTAAACATAGTACCTATTTACTGCATTAGCATTCACAGCTGCTTCGGGATCATTTCCTTCGACATCTCTCAAATACAATGCCCCTCTTGGCATCTTTCTGATGATATACGGGCCTTTCCAATTAGGAGAAAATTTTCCTTTCGCTTCTTGATGATGGGGAAGAATGCGCCATAATACGAGCAGCCCCACTTCGAAATGTTTGGGCCACACTTTCCTGTTGTAAGCATGGGCCATTCTTTGTTGGCACAACTGCCTGTGGCAGACCGCAGCCATTTGCTTTCATCAATCAGTGTCAACTATTCCAGACGGGTCTTGACCCACTAATTGTCTTCAATTTTAGCTTCAACAATGATCCGGAGAGAGGGGATTTCAACTTCCGTAGGTATTACGACTTTAGTGTCATAGACGAAAAGGTAAGGGGTTGCTCCAATCGATGTGCGTACCGTAGTGCGATATCCTAATAATGCAAAAGGCAAATTTTCATGCCACTGCCTGGAGCTCTAAATCATCTTTCTCAAATGGTGCCAGGACTTTAATGGTGCCGTCGAAGTGTCACGACCCGGACTTCCCACCATCGGGAGTCGTGATGGCGCCTACTAGAAGGAGTTAGGCAAGCCAACTACCAGTTACCTCTTTTAGAAAACATCGACAATATTAGAAACAAGGAAGCAATTACCATAAAAGCGAAAGTCTTTAATATAAATAACCTAAAAACGAATACGGAATCCAACTTCAACCTCTGCCCAAGACTGCAGTCACTAACTCACGAACATCAAATCGCTAAAATAACATCAAAATCAAAGAATCAAACCTCAAAATTATCATTTTTCATTTCAAGTTCATAAACTTCCAACTTTAGATATTTAGATCTGAAACACGTCAAACGACGTTCGATTTCGACCAAATTTCACTAAAAGTGCTTAACGCATATTTAAGACCTGTACCGGGCGTCGGAACCAAAATACGAGCCCGATACCGATATTTTCTAACTCATTTTCATTTCCATTTTTCCTTAATAATTCCAGAAAACAATTTAACAGAAAAATTCTTTTACTTGGGTTCTGGACCTCGGATTTCGACTCCGGGCATATGCTGTAAGGTCCCGTAAATAATTTTTGGTCTCAAAACTTAGTAACTCGTGGTGTCGACTGCGATTATATGTTAGGAATGTGTAGAATTCTTAAGCTCGCCGCGGTTCGGACCCTTGGTATTGATCTAAGCCTTTAAAAATCAAAAGAATAAATTTTCCAGAAAATTGTCATTTGTGTGGTCCAGAATGTGGTCGCGAATCAGCTATGCGGACCGCATTCCTACCGCATAGTGAATCAGAGAGTTGGTCTAAGTTGATGTTGAAAATGTGGTCCATTATGCGACCGCATAATCGATATGCGGACCGCATTCCTGCCGCATAGTGAATCAGAGAGTTGGTCTAAGTTGATGTTGAAAATGCGGTCCCTTATGGGATCGCATAATCGATATGCGGACCGCATTTCCACCGCATACCCAGGCAGAGATGTCCAGTGATTTGGGGTCAGTTCTGCGGTCCAATATGCGGACCGCATTCCAATTATGCGGTCGCATAGTGCGACCGCAGATCTTACCCGGACTTCCATTTTCTAAAATTTAAAACCCGACCCCCTTTCTAATATAACACCCTAACCCCTCATTTTTACCATTTTTCTGAACAAAACAAGAGAGAGGGAGGAGGGGTTCTTGAGAGAGAGTTCCTTTTCTTCAAAATTTGTTCCTCAAATTATCTGGTCCGGGAAATTTTAAAGCAAGTGTCTTCATCTCCATTTCTATAGGTAAAATCCCTACCCCATTTTCATTGACTTTCAGATTTATTGAGAGGGGGAAAGTCTCATGCATTAGTTCTTGATAATAGGGGTTGAAACACTCATGCATGTTTATTAAAACCTAAAATCTAGTAAGAGTAGTTGGGAAGGAGTAAAGAATTGTGTAAAGAAGGGTTGATAACCTAAATCAACTCGGATAGTAATTGTGAATTTCAAATTCTAAGAAATATGTGTTAATTTGTAAACTAGATTGACGTGGCTAGATTGCTTGGTGACTGATAATAGGAGTTTAAAAAGGGAATTCGACTCCAGGTATGTATGGCTAACCTTGACTTTGTAAAATCGCCTTGTTGGTGTTCAAATGTTTGGTATGTGACATTCACGTGGGTAAATTGTGAAATTCGTGTGATTTGCATGGTTGTGATTATGATATGTGGTATTAGATGAAAAACAAATGACGTAAGGAAATTGTAAGTGATGCAACTGAAATAATTGTGATATTAACATCTATGGCTTATCGTGGGCAAGTATTGTTGTAACGTGAAACACTTGTGAATTGTGGAATATGACGGAAATAGTATTGATGGTTATGGAAACACTTGTAAATTATTGTTGCTACTCCTTAAGAAGTGTTGTTGTGATCTTTGTGAATTGTTCATTGTTGTTGTTGTGATTGTTTGTGAATTGAAAATGTACGGTGGGATCGGGTTGCGAGCCGCAACACGAAATAATAAGGTGCGGGTTGTGGTGATAAGGGTGGCCGAGGTAATAAGGGTGGCTGAGGTAATAAGGGTGGAAAGTGATCGAAATAACTGTTGAAATGAAAAATATGAGAAAAATGTGAAATCTATTGATGTGGAAAGGTGGAAGGGAGACGGGAGAGTTTGTAAAACTTGTTTGGCTTGATTATTCTTTCTTTATAGAATTGATTGTTGTTTCTGTTACTGTTACTCACTTGTCTATGGCTTGAGTTTACTTGGCGCAAAGTTTGTTATACATACCAGTACAATTCAAGTGTACTGACG
>MU709012.1:123280-134604 GCA_026770625.1 Nicotiana glauca | reverse complement strand
GAGGTTCTCAAACAGGGCAGTATGAGTGTTTGGGAGTACCACATGGAGTTTGTGAGGTTGTCCAAGTATGCTCCTCAGCTAGTGTCGACCATGGATGCTCGGGTTCGACGTTTCGTTCAGGGACTTAGTCCTTTGGTGGTGAATGAGGCTGCTACAGCGGCCTTGCACTCAGATATGAATTATGGAAAGATTGTAGGATTCGCTCAGGCCATAGAGGCTAGGAAGTTGAAGATTCAGGCAGAAAGGGAGAGTAGCAGCAGGGCCCGGTCAATAGGTCACTCAGGAAGACCAATTCCGGGGAGAGGGTCATCAGGACCATCCCAGTCATATGCTCAGTCCTCAGCGAGTGCACCGCCATCTGTGCACGGTTAACAGCAGAGCAGTCACTCGAGACCAGGTTCAGACAGTAGGAGGTCCCGCCAGTTCGGTCGTTCAGGAGTGAGGTCTCAGCAGCATGGGGAAATACATGCCCAAAGTGTGGGAGATTTCATACAAAGACTTGCTATTTGTATATCCCGGTATGTTATAGGTGCGGGGTGAGAGGTCACATCCAGCGGGACTGCCGTGCGCCCAGTCAGGGTATGGGTAGGGGATCTGCCCAGTCATCCGGTTCTTCAGTTACTACATCATCAGTGCGTCCTCCAGCCCCAGCAGGGCGCGGTGCAGCTAGGGGTGGAGCTCGTGGTAGGGGTGGACCTAGCCGGTTCTATGCTTTGAGTGGTCACCAGAGTGCTGAGGCTTCTCTAGATGTTGTTACGGGTATCTTGTCTGTTCAGGCCATTGATTGTTATGCTCTTATTGATCTGGGGTCCTCTTTGTCTTATGTCACCCCATTCATTGCTTCAAGTTTTGGGACAGAACCCGAACAGCTTCATGAGCCTTTCTCTGTATCGACTCTGGTTGGTGATTCTATTACAGCCTCATGAGTTTATAGGAATTGTGTTGTCACGGTGTGTGGTCATGTTACCACGGGCGATCTTATTGAGCTTGGAATGGTAGATTTTGATGTAATCATGGGGATGAACTGGCTTTATTCGTGCTTTGCCAAACTTGACTGCCGGACGAGAGTCATGAGACTCGAGTTCCCTAACGAGCCGGTTATTGAGTGGAAAGGAAATGGTGTGGTGCCAAAGGGTAGGTTTATTTCTTACCTTAAGGCTTCGAAGATGATTAAGAAGGGGTGTATCTATCATTTGGTCCGGGTGGCGGACACCACTTCAGAAGTGTCTGTCCCCTAATCCGTGCCAGTGGTTAATGAGTTTCTTGAAGTGTTTCCGGATGAGCTTCCAGGGATTCCGCCAGATAGGGAGATTGATTTCGGGATTGATGTATTTCCAGATACTCAGCCAATATTCATTCTACCATACAGAATGGCGCCAGCAGAGTTAAGGGAGTTAAATGAGCAGCTGAAGGATTTATTAGAGAAGGGGTTCATACGACCAAGTGTGTCACCGTGGGGTGCTCCGGTTCTTTTTGTCAGAAAGAAGGATGGGTCACTTCGGATGTGCATTGATTATCGGCAGCTTAACAAAGTCACCATCAAGAATAAATATCCTTTGCCTCGGATAGATGATTTGTTCGACCAATTGCAAGGTGCAAAGTTCTTCTCCAAAGTTGATCTGCGGTCTAGATATCACCAATTGAAGATCAGAGAGCAGGACATTCCTAAGACCGCCTTCAGAACCCACTATGGTCACTTTGAATTCTTGGTCATGTATTTTGGGCTAACCAACGCCCCGACAGCTTTCATGGACCTTATAAATCAGGTTTTCAAGCCATTTCTAGATTCCTTTGTGATTGTTTTCATTGATGACATCCTTGTTTATTCGCAAAGCAGGGAGGATCATTCCATTCACCTCAGAGCAGTATTGCAGACTCTTCGTGAGCACCAATTGTACGCTAAATATTCGAAATGTGAGTTTTGGTTGAAGACCGTTACCTTTTTGGGTCATGTTGTTTCTAGTGAAGGGATTCAGGTAGACCCCCAGAAGATTGCAGCAGTGAAGGATTGGCCTAGACCCACGACCCCGACGGAGATTCATAGCTTCTTGGGTTAAGCAGGGTATTATCGGAGGTTTGTGGAGGGATTCTCGACCCTCGCCTCCCCATTGACTAAATTGACGCAGAAAGCAGCTAAGTTCCAATGGTCCGACGCATGTGAGAAAAGTTTTCAGGAACTGAAGTCAAGGTTGACCTCGGCTCCAATATTGGCTTTGCTAGAAGGCTCGGAAGGATTTGTGGTTTATTGTGATGCCTCTAATGTTGGTTTGGGATGTGTGTTGATGCAACACGGGAAGGTTATAGCGTATGCTTCGAGGCAGCTCAAGAATCACGAGAAGAATTATCCCACGCATGATTTGGAGCTTGCGGCAGTTGTGTTTGCTTTGAAAATATGGCGGCATTATCTTTATGGGGTCCATGTGGATGTGTTCTCAGACCACAAGCGTCTCCAGTATTTGTTCAAGCAGAAGGAACTGAATTTAAGGCAGCGACGGTGGTTAGAATTGCTCAAGGATTATGATATGAACATTTTGTACCATCCAAGGAAGGCAAACGTGGTGGCCGACGCTCTCAGTCGGAAATCTATGGGTAGTATGGCTCATTTGGGAGTGGGTCACAAGCCCTTGGCCCGGGAGATTTATCAACTGGCCAGTTTAGGAATTTTCTTATCGACATCAGACGAGGGGAATGTTGTGGTGCATAATAGAGCAGAATCGTCTTTCGTAGCGGAGGTCAAGGAAAAGCAGTTTATGGATCCAACATTGGCTCAGATGAAGGAAGCAGTTTTGAATAACAAGACTTCGGCATTTTCACTCAGCGGCGAGGATGGTGTATTGCAGTATCAAGGTAGGCTATGTGTCCCAGATGTGGATAAGCTTCGGGAGAGGGTGATGCCGGAGGCTCATAATTCCAGGTATTCCGTGCACCCAGGTTCTACGAAAATGTATCATGGTCTCAAGGAGATTTATTGGTGGAACGGTATGAAAAGGGGTGTGTCGAACTTTGTATCTAAATGTCCGAACTGTCAGCAAGTGAAGGTTGAGCATCAGCGGCCTGGTGGGTTAACTCAGCTTATGGAAATACCAATGTGGAAATGGGAGATGATCAACATGGATTTCGTGGTAGGGTTACCTCGCACTCAGCGCAAGTTCGACTCAATTTGGGTAATAGTGGATCGACTCACCAAATCAGCTCACTTCTTGCCAGTCAAGTCCACCGATACTGCAGAACAATATGCTAAGTTGTATATCAGGGAGATAGTAAGGCTTCATGGCACTCCACTTTCTATTATCTCGGATCGAGGGGCCCAGTTCACAGCTAATTTTTGGAAGAAATTTCAGCAAGGTTTGGGTACTCAGGTGAATCTCAGCACAGCTTTCCATCCGCAGACCGAATGTCAGGCCGAGCGGACTATTCAGATGCTTGAGGATATGTTGCGGGCTTGTGCCTTGGATTTCAAAGGTAGTTGGGATGACCACTTACCACTTATAGAATTTGCTTACAATAACAGCTTTCATGCTAGCATTCAGATGGCCCCGTTTGAGGCACTGTACGGAAGAAGGTGTAGGTCTCCAATTGGATGGTTTGAAGAAAGTTAAAGTCATTCAGGAAAGGATAAAAACTGCTCAGAGTCGCCAGAAATCCTATGCGGACGTTCGCCGAAGATATTTGGAATTTCAAGTTGATGATTGGGTGTTCTTGAGGGTATCTCCTATGAAGGGAGTCATGCGATTCGGCAAGAAAGGGAAGCTGAGTCCCAGGTATGTCGGACCGTATCGGATCGCTCAACTGGTAGGGCAAGTTGCTTATAGGCTGAAATTGCCTCCTGAAATGTCATTAGTACACCCGGTGTTCCATGTGTCCATGTTGAAGAAAGTGGTTGGAGATCCATCCACCATCGTGCCAGTCGAGACTATCGAGGTTAATGAAGACTTGTCGTATGAAGAAGTTCCAGTTGCCATTCTTGATAGACAAGTCCGTAAGTTGAGAAATAAGGAAGTTGCCTCTGTTAAGGTGTTATGGCGAAGTCAACAAGTTGAGGAAGCCACGTGGGAAGCAGAAAAAAAAATGAAGGAAAAATACTCTCATCTGTTTGAGCAAGTCTAGTATAAATCGTGCGAACTCTTATCTCTAAAACAAAACTAATACTGCGTCCAAATGGGTTCTTTCCTAAATGCTTTACTCTTGAAATTTCCCAAGTTGTGCAAGGACTATGTGTGTTGTGATTGTCTCGAATCATGTGAACCTCCCTTTGGTAAATGGAAGTTTTATAAAGACTCACGTGATAAGTAAACAACTAATGATGGAATAGATTGATAATGGTTTATTTATATGCATGTAGTATGTTGAAGCAATTAAATTATGTGGGACTCATTGAGGTGACTAGTATATGTGCAAAATGTAGCAAGTGATAAAATATGTGCAATTGTTGAGGTAGTGAATTGTGTACAAGCTGGATAGATAGTTGTAATTGTGTAATGGTGCTTGGGAATATGTTTCGGGGGCTCTCTGACAGTGGATATGTCCATATTACAAGAGAAACTCTGGCAAAATTTTTCTCGAATATGGGAGTTAGTAAAAATTTCGAGAGTCTTCATCTCATGTCTTTCAAAAACCAGCTGATTTTCAAAATCCTCATTCGAGGACGAATGATTTTAAGTGTGAGAGAATGTAAGGTCCCGTAAATAATTTTTTGATCTCAAAACTTAGTAACTATTGGTGTCGACTGCGATTATATGTGAGGAATGTGTAGAATTCTTAAGTTCGACGCGGTTCAGACCCTTGGTATTGATCTAAGCCTTTAAAAATCAAAAGAATCAATTTTTCAGAAAATTGTAATTTGTGCGGTACAGAATGCGATCGCGGATCAGCTATGCGGACCGCATTCCTGCTGCATAGTGAATCAGAGAGTTGGTCTAAGTTGATGTTGAAAATACGGTCTATTATGCGACCGCACACTACTACAAAAAGGGTCTTTGGCGGCAATTATTTAGCGGCAATAAGGCAATTGCCGCTAATAGATTATTTAAGCTGAAATATTAGTGGCACATGACCATTAGCCAGTAAAACACATCCTTTAACCGATAATAAAAATAAATTGCCACTAAGAATTACTAATTAAATTAAATTTTTTTATTATTTTAACTTTCTCCCACGTCCGAAAAATAATAATCTTTCCCTCCAATTTTTTTGGACATCAATGAATTAATCCCTCCAATTTGAAAATAAAAGGAAAACCTATTCCCTTTATTGAACGGATACAGAATCGTTCCCTAGCCTACGTCGAACGACAGAATTAACGAAGTCATGATAACTCCTCTGCAAGCCTACATCGATCAGGTCGCCGACCTTTTTTTCTACAGATTAATCCTCTTCTTCCCTAGGTATAACTTCTCTTCTTACCCAGCAAGTGTGATTTACAATTGAGTTTGGATTGGTGCTGCTCGATTATTCTCAATCTTCGTCGTTGGTATTCTCCCTTTCATCCCTCGCCGACTTCTCTTTTCGTGCAGGTTCAAGCTTGTTGTAGAAATCATTCTTCTCCTTCACTTTCTTGTCTTTATCGGCAAAAAAACTGCTTACAAGGTAGAAATTATAATTTTTGATGTCCAACTATTGTGTTTTGAGATTTATGAAATTATAGCTTTTCTACATATCTTAATTCGTTTGCGATAACTGACTGCTGTTAAATTGATGTGCGATTGATTGAGTTTATTCCTCCTCTACTGTTTTATGAATTGGTTCCTCTGTATATTCTTGTGATTGTTCAGAAAGTTTCTACATATTGTGCTTCAATTTCGTACTGGTTTCATCTCCCCTCGTCGCGTGTATTTGGAAGAGAACTTTTGGTCGAAGATGCTTGGGAAATAGCAAAGAGATACTTGTCCTCTTACTTCTTGATAGATATTCTTGCAGATCTTCCTCTACCACAGGTTAGAGTGATTTCTCTTATTCTATTTTTTTTGGTTGATAATATCAACTTAAGGTGTAGCAACAAAGGCATGTATTATTGATGGTCAGTCTAAAAAATCTAGTATAATAAACTATATTTCTTAACCAACAATATCTGCTATCCTGAGTGACCATTAGTCCATGGTGATACATTGCCTAATTGGAAGGTCATGTCCTCAATGTCTGTCTATTTAGGCTCACTCAATCTTTTTGCTTTGTTTGGCATTGGCTTCTTCAGCACCTTTGGTCTTTCTTTTAAAAACGTTATTGAAGTGTTAATTTATTAAATATTCTTATTTATTGGATACCACATGATTGGTCGACTGTGTGCAAGATTTATGCTACTAAAAACAAACAATGTATCCGTCTGTCATGGAGAATGTAGATTTTCATGATATGCAGACCTTTTGGCATTAAATGATTTTCTAAACTTTTATTTTTTCATGATATTAAGGATTTAGTATGTTGTTAAGCTAGACTCTCAGCTCTGAAAGAGATTGTACAGCAACTAAGTTGCTAACCATAATCACGTTAGCTAATTTCTATGCAGATACAAATTCTAGATTTATTGTTTTTACTCATCTTTTTTCTGTCTTTTCAGGTTGTAATTTTAATTGTAATTCCTAAATTGCGGGGTGCTAGATCTCTGAACATGAAGAATTTGCTGAAATTTGTTAGCTTCTTCCAATATATTCTGAGGCTCCTTCGAGTTTATCCTTTATATAAGGAAGTCACTAGAACTTCCGGCATACTTACTGAAACAGCATGGGATGGAGCTTCTTTCAATCTCTTTCTTTATATGCTTGCCAGTCAAGTAAGTTTTTAATAACTAATAAGCTTGGTTATAAAAGGCTATCATACTATGCACTCAGATAGTTTAAACTACTGTGTTAGAAAATTACTTTCGGGATGGCATCTAAGGTCTGACCTGTGGTCAAAGCAGTGGGTACAAACTTTGAGGACTATGTTTCAAATCTCAACGTAGACAAAATGTTACCTAGTGATTTCGTTCCATTTGTCTCGGCGAGCAAATTTACCTTGTACCTTTGCTAGTGAGAGGTAGTAGGTACCCGTTGTGTTATAATAAGAAAGCTGGGATGGTTGTATTAAAAAGTATCTTTTTAAGCCTTGAATTTTATTTTTCGTCCCAATTGGTGTTGTAGAAATAAAATTTGTTAATTTTCAGTCATCTTAAGTTTTCGCTGGCATGCAAACATATGATTACTACAGATATTCAATTAACATTAGCAAGTAGTTAAGTCATAATCTTATAGTCTGTTATCCGTGCACTATCATTGCTGAAACATTGATGACAAGTTATTCTCTGACTTTCAGGTACTTGGAGCGTTTTGGTACCTGTTTTCAATAGAACATGAATCTACTTGTTGGCAACGCGCATGTGAAAATTTATCTGCATGTCATCGTTCTTCATTGTATTGTGATGATGATCATACATGATTTAAAACATTTCTAAATAGTTCATGTCCTATAGATACACAAATGCAATACTTTTTGATTTTGGGATATTCCTTGACGCCCTCCAGTCTGGTGTTGTGGAATCAATGGATTTTTCGCAGAAGTTCTTTTATTGTTTCTGGTGGGATCTTCAGAACTTGAGGTATGCTTGCTATATTTGCTTGAGTTTTGCATATTCAACTGCTTGTTTGTTGGTGATATTTTTGTACCTATCACTCTGCCTAACCTCATATGCATGTTTTATATTGTTGTTCTCCAACCATGTATTGCAAACTGAGGCAGGAAGAGTAATAAATTCTTTTTGGTAGCTTTTGGCTTATATTTGTGTATCTGTGGCTTAACATAGTGCACTTCATATGAGTATAGACACTGGGGTTGTCCCTTTTTGAAGGAAGGTATTGGTCTCTAAAATTGATATGCCAAGGTGAGGGGAAGGGTAGGAGATGGATACTTGTCATGCGAGATGTATCTCAGCCTGTCCATACAGTCCGGCCTTAATTTTTTTTTATTTTTTTAACAAGTTATTTTATAGCATTGTGTATATAAAATTTCGAATAAATACATAAAATTATTAAAGTTCTGAGTAAAAGAAAGATAAACTAAAGAATATAAAGCGCAAGTTATACAAAATGATAAATTTATACTTGGTAAGCAACTTCGTAATAATATATCTAAAGATGAATGAACAAGCAAATTTAGTTAGTTACATTATTTGTATCCAACGTGAATAGGAATGGTTTCTCAATTGAAGTTATTCAACAAATATAAATTCAATAATGATCAAAAGAGATTCAATTTGTTTATCAAGAACGTATTTTTAAAAACCTTTTTGAGGTGGGATACTCTTAAAATTATTTGGAGGACTATACTATTTTGATATAACTCTAAGAAGGTCAACAACAACTCCTTATAATATGAATCATTAGCATGAGTAACTAACTTGAGTGGTTAAAATGAGCTATAAAGTTCATGTGTATGACTGTTTCAGTTGCATCTTCCGAAAAAAAAATGATTCTTACACCTTTTTGAACAATTAAAAATCAACAAAAAAATGATTCTTACACCTTTTTGAAAAATTAAGAAAGAAAATTGGAAAATAAACTAGTTAGTTGTTCATGTAAGTACTGTTCAAACAATATAAAATCTGACAAGAAATTATAGCAGTAAAGCTTTTCCTTAAAGTATTGGTTTGCTTGTTCCTGTAAGCTTTCCTTTTCCCCGTGTATACTTTATGTCTGCAACCTTAGAGCTGGAAGGAATACGAAAGCATGATTACATCATCTTCATTTCTAGACTTGTAAATAAGATCAGTAGCTTAGATAGTAAAGTTTTATAGGCACTAGAGTTTTTTTTGTATACTGTCTTTAGATGATATAGCTAAGCTAAGTTTTAGCTTAGCTAATGCACTGTACTAGTTTTCAAGGGTGATTAATGAAGCTTGTCATTACCAAAATAAAAACTTCAGTATCTGATAAGAAATTAGAGCAGTAAAACTTCAGTATTGTATACTTTGTGTATATTTCCTCATGCATTGCAGGGATTTTCTCATCTTCTATAAAGTTCAATTATTCTTGTAGAACTATTAAGTTCCGTGATATGTGGTTGAATATTACATAAAATGAAATCAAATAGCTAGGTGTGAGGAGTACTTGCATTACACACAGTTATGGAGCATTAATATCAGATGTGAAAACAATAATGAAAAAACAAACCAATCATCAGGTTGAGAGGATTTTCTCTTCCTCATGTTGGCTCACTCCTGCTATATATAATAAACAGTTGTCCAGATTAGCTTTAAGTCCCGATACAACTAGCAAGTGATTAAAAGCTTGGAATTTGAGAAATAATCCAAATTAGAGTGTCTTTGAAGGTCATATGTACATTTACTATTTTATTGAAGATAAACACATATCTAATATTATTGAAAATACTTCAATGTCTCACGGTACTACTTACCCTCCGGCAAGCTACTATTTGAGTTTTTCTCCTATTTTTTTATCATTAAAATATAATTTCATGTAAACTTGCAAGAGTTAGCATAAACACCAAAATCTTGTAGCTTTCATTTATTGATATATAACAGTAACTTCACTTGCCTAAATAAACCTCGAGGGTACAATTTTCATGTAACAAACATTACTTGTTAAGATGGTTGCTGTTGTTCTTTTCACTACTTGTAATTTCAGAATACACCCTTTTCTTATCATGTTTCTCTAATTGCACTTGGAAGTCTGATCCATTACAACCCTCAGTGTGGCATCCCTCAGTGGCTACAAGATTTTTGTGTTCTTTTAGGCATGAAAAGTCCATGAACTTGTGCAGATTAGTATTTAATATGTAGTTGGTTCGCAGCTGTGACAAGAATGGGAACAATCTTTGGGAATGTGAAGTTTGTCAAACTTGTGATCACGACACACAACAATAGACTAATCTAATCCCCTCCATGTATAATCTTCCATTGCACCAAGTATTAGGGGTAAAGTTCTTACACAATGACTTCTGACCTTTTCTGGAAAGATAGAAATAGTATTTTGTAAATATCTCTGTATACTCTTTTCCTTTCTTTCCCTAGTGTTCTGTGATCCATGCTCATATTATCTCAAGCACATATTAACTTGCATACACTTTCTTTGTCTAATCTATTTAGTATTATGAGCAGACTAAAGTGACATGCTTCACTTTTATCGCAGTTTCTCTTCCCAATATTGCATGAGCATTGTGTGTTCTCTTTTATTATATGGAACAATTGACTTATCTAATCATAATTTCAAGCAAGCTTTAACTTAGCCTGGAATTGAGGATTATTATATTTCGTCTATTGACATAGTTATTTTATAATTTCAGGTCATACAGTCTAATGTTCGATAATTTAGCGGGTGGAAGATTTCAATATGACAAAGAGTTGCAAAAATTATTTGAAGATTGTTATTCATTGAGATTAGTTATATAATGATATTAGCTATTTATTTCAAGCAATATAAGTTTATCTTTTAAGTTACTGTGATATTAATAGTACTTCCTTTTGTTTGTTAAGATTTAACGTGATATATTATGGTTTTATGAATTAATATTAAAAATTTTTATTATTTGCATTATTTTTTGGTCAATAGTAGCTATTATTAATGGTTGCTAAACTTATCGTAATAGCTTGTGAATTTTAGTGCCAATTTAACAGGATATACCGGCTATAACAATGGACGATAAAAGGACAAATTAAGATGTTTATACAAGGACATGTTTGCCATTATATTAGTATTAAAAATGACTTTTAGCGGCAATTTAATTGACTTTATTAGCCATTAAAATGGATGGTAAAGGGGCATCCTGATACGTTTTTATAAGAGATATTGTTGCCACTCTAATTGACATAAAATAATTACCACTAAAGGTATAGACTTTTAGTGGCAAATATTTTAAATTTAGCAGCTATAAAAATGACCGTTAAAGAAGCATTATTAGCCATTTTTAGAGTGGGTTTAGCAGCCATAATAATTGCCGCAAATATTTGCTGTTAAAGCAAATTAGTTTTAGCGGCAATTAGTCATACCTTTTACTAGCTTTTGTCAGAAACGCCGCTAAAGGCTTTACCGACCCCGGTTTCAGCGGCGAAACACAATTGCCGGTAAATGATATAACGGCTATTGTAATTGCCGCCAATGCTATTTTTTATTGCCGCTAAAGTCCCTTTTTGTTGTAGTGGCATAATCAGTATGCGGACCGCATTTCCACCGCATACCCAGGCAGAGATGTCCAGTGATTTGGGGTCAGTTCTGCGGTCCAATATGCGGACCGCATTCCAATTATGCAGTCGCATAGTGCGACCCCAGATCTTACCCGGACTTCTATTTTCTAAAATTTAAAACCCGACCCCCTTTCTAATATAATACCCTAACCCC
>MU709012.1:60704-110743 GCA_026770625.1 Nicotiana glauca | reverse complement strand
TTAGGAAATTAGTGTTTAGATGAAAGAATTTGGAGATAATGAAGTTAAGAATACTTACCCAAAGAGTTATGGAGGAAGAGAAGCTAGAAAATCGCCTATGGAGTGTTGGAATGAAGAGCTCGTGTGAAATAATGGCTAAGTCCCGTAATGAACACTGTTTTAAATTAAAAATTTCACTAGGCAAAAATACCCTTCGCGTTCGCGTGAATAGGGACGCGTTCGCGAAGTCTTAACAGGTCAAGGCATCTCGTTCGCGTGGTGCTAATCGCGAACGCGTAGAAGGAGGAACAGGTAACACCGCGTTCGCGACAGGGTAACGCGAACGCGTAGAGTAAGTATTTGGGGTCTGAAATCTTGGCCTACGCGAACGCGTGAGGGACCATGCGAACGTGTTGAAGGAAGCAACAAAGCTTCGCGATCGCGATGGCCTGAACGCGAATGCGAAGGTCTAAGGNGGTGCCTGAATCATAACACGAGAACTCTGATGCTGGAAGCTGCCATAAACTCGAGGGCAATATCTTACAATATGCCTCGGATCACCGCAAGCTTGGCAAGACCTCGTCTGCTGCGGCTGAGCACCCCTCAACCTCGGGCAAACCCTCCTGTTGTGACCATACTCACCACACTCATAACACCTACATGAACAGTGCAGCTGATGGAACTGAGACTGATCTTATCGACCTGAATGACCACCTGAAGAACCACGAGTGACATGGGGAGCTGACTGAAAAGGCCTGGGAGGATGGCCTCTACCATAAGCACCTCTACCTCCAGATGAGGTACCACTGAATCTGTTTGCATGACGGGGCCTCTTATCCAACCTATGACCGCCTCGCTGTGGCAGGACCACCTCAACTCTACGGCCCACATTGGCCGCCTCCTAAAAAGTGACCTTACTCCCGACCTGAACCTCTGTACCCGACTGATCTGCCACCGCTGGCTGAACTCGTAGAAGTAGACCTGCTTGAATGACACTCTCCGTGAAGCCTATCAATCGGACTAGAGTGTCCTGAAGAACTGAGATGGCAATGAATCCCTCTGAGACCTGAGCTGGGCCCACCGGAACTGCTGGGACGGGAACCTACTCCTCAAAACCGACCTGAGGCTCCGCCACTGGGGCCGCTGCTGGGGTATCGGACTGCAGCGTGGTAGATGAAGAAGCACGTGTTCTCGCCATCTGTGAAAGAACAGAGTAGAAGTTCAACCGGTGTTTGAGAAACAAAATCGCACAACAAGAAAGAATAAAGTGAGATTTTTTTTCCTAACTCTGTAGCCTCTGGGGATAAATAAAGACGTCTCCGTACCGATCCCTCAGACTCTACCAAGTTTTTCTGTGAGTAGCGAGACCTATGTAACCTAGAGCTTTGATACCAACTTGTCATGACCCGGACTTCCCACCCTCGGGAGTCGTGATGGCGCCTACTAGAAGGAGCTAGGCAAGCCAACTACCAGTTACCTCTTTTAGANCGCGAATGCGAAGGTCTAAGGGAACAAAGCTACGCGAACGCGAAGGGGATGCTGCGAACGCGATGAAGGATTTCACTGAGTGCCAACAACATATTTTCTGCAACATATTTCTATTCCAAACCATCTCGAACACACTCGAAAATACTCCCGAGCCCTCGAGGCTCCCAACCAAACATACCCACTAACTCAAATACATCCCACGGACTTACTCGAGCGATTAAATCTCTAAAATAACATAGAAATCAAAGAATCAAACCTCAAAATCATCATTTTTCATTTCAAGTTCATAAACTTCCAACTTTAGATATTTAGGTCAGAAACACGTCAAACGACGTTCGATTTCGACAAAATTTCACAGAAAGCGCTTAACGCATATTTAAGACCTGTACCGGGCANGTAGATGAAGAAGCACGTGTTCTCGCCATCTGTGAAAGAACAGAGTAGAAGTTCAACCGGTGTTTGAGAAACAAAATCGCACAACAAGAAAGAATAAAGTGAGATTTTTTTTCCTAACTCTGTAGCCTCTGGGGATAAATAAAGACGTCTCCGTACCGATCCCTCAGACTCTACCAAGTTTTTCTGTGAGTAGCGAGACCTATGTAACCTAGAGCTTTGATACCAACTTGTCATGACCCGGACTTCCCACCCTCGGGAGTCGTGATGGCGCCTACTAGAAGGAGCTAGGCAAGCCAACTACCAGTTACCTCTTTTAGAAAACATCGACAATATTAGAAACAAGGAAGCAATTACCATAAAAGCGGAAGTCTTTAATATAAATAACCTAAAAACGAATACGGAATCCAACTTCAACCTCTACCCAAGACTGGAGTCACTAACTCACGAACATCTATAGAATACTACATACAAAGTTCGAACAAAATTACAGTGATGTTTGCTTCGGTATAAGTGATAACAAACTGAGTAACATAGGAAGGGACTTCGGCCTGCGGACGTCAGCAAGGCTACCTCGAATGTCCCTAAACTGAACTCAACTCCCAATCAACTACTGCTCNTTTCTAACTCATTTTCATTTCCATTTTTCCTTAATAATTCCAGAAAATAATTTAATAGAAAAATTCTTTTACTCGGGTTCTGGACCTCGGATTACGACTCCGGGCATATGCCCGAGTCCCATATTTTTCTACGGACCCTCCGGGACTGTCAAATCACGGATCCGGGTCCGTTTACCCAAAATATTGACCAAAGTCAACTATATCAATATTAATATCAAAATTCTTCAAATGTTTCACAGAATTCAATATTTTAACATAAAAATCTTCCGGCTTCGTGCCTGGACTGTGCACGCAAATCGAGGCAACTAAAAGTAAGGTTTCCAAGGCCTCAGAAGAACGGAAAAAGGGAGAAATACGGTGATGACCCTTTGGGTCGTCACACGAAGCAGCAAACAAGAACATCGCACTACCATTAAAGTCCTGGCACCATTGGCTTTAGGCCGATAAGGAGTAGAGTTCCTATGCATTATTTTGAATTATTTGTATATCTCTTCCATCAAACGACTATTCAAGTTTGCAGCATTGTCTGTAATGATCGTTGCAAGAGTACCAAAATGGCAGATAAGATTGGAGTGCACAAAATCTACCATAGCTTTCTTTGTGATAGATTTGAGACTGATGGCTTCGACCCATTTCGTGAAGTAGTCAATGGAAACCAGTATGAATCTATGCCCATTTGAGGCGTTTGGCTCAATTGGCCCAATGACGTCCATGCCCCAAGCAACAAATAGCCAAGGTGTTTACATGTGATACAGTTTTGTGGGGGGTGCATGAATCAAATCACCGTGCACCTGGCACTGATGACACTTCCGAACAAAGATGAAATAGTCTTTTTCTAAAGTTATCTAGTAATAGCCTGCTCGGAGGATTTTCTTTGTCAAAACATACCCGTTCATGTGGGGTCCGCATACTCCTGCGTTCACTTCATGCATGATTCTTTCAGCCTCTTGTGTGTTAACACATCTTAACAAATTGAGATCCGGAGTTCTATTGTACAAGACATCACCACTTAAAAAGAAACCACTCGCATGCCGTCTAATAGTTCTCTTTTGGTCCCCACTAGCCTGCTCGAGGTATTCTTGCATTTTCAAAAATGTTTTGATGTCATGGTACCATGGTTGGGTATTTGGTTCTACTTAACTGTATTACAATAAACATGCCCTTCCCAGACTTGGACTTCCAAGGGATCTATGTCAGCATTGCCTGGGTACGGCAACATCGAGGCCAAAGTAGCAAGTGCATCGGCCAACTTGTTGTGACAACGAGGGATGTACCTGAACTCTATTGACTTGAATCGCTTGCTAAGGTCCTCCACATGTTGTCTGTAAGGGATGAGTTTGACATCTCGGGTTTCCCATTCTCCCTGAGCTTGACGAATAATTAGATTTGAGTTCCCATGATCAACAACTCTTCGATCTACTGGTCGAAACCCATGTTCATACCCATGATGCATGCTTCATACTCGGCGGTGTTATTTGTGTAGAAAAACCGAAGCCGGGTTATGGCTGGGTAATGCTGACCAATAGGTGAGATCAAGACTGCCCCAATTCCCAAACCTTTTGCATTTGCCGCTCCATCAAATAACAACTTCCAAGCAGTAGTATCCTCGAGTATTGCCTCGACTGAGTTTACTTCTTCATCTGGGAAGTAAGTGTTCAAAGGTTGGTATTCATCATCAATCGGGTTTTCAGCCAAAAGATTTGCCAACATCTGGGCTCTCTGAACTTCTCTTCCGCGGACCGCACATAATGGTAGTGCGGCCGCGGAGCCTTCACCGCGGACCGCACAATGTGTACTGCGGATGCGTTGCTTGAAGCCTGGTTTTGCCACTCTCTGAATCTACCTAGTGCGGACCGCACAAAGTGTGGTGCGGCCGCACTAGGCCTATTTGTCCTGAGTTTGCCTTGTCTTTGATACTTGAGCAGGTTTCACACTTTTTGAGCCGAACTTTGACATTTTGTCACTTTGTCGATCAAACCTGCAATCAAGCACAACTTATGAGCCTTTTGGGGCTATTTTGTAAGAATTTATAATCAAAGCGTAAGCAAGAAGAAGCATAAAATACGTTAAAATCCCTAGTTATCAGTAGTGCCCTGAAGGGTTTTCACCATCAAGCCTCTCTCATTTTTTTCTCTTTTCCTCAACTCACCGTCGCCTTACGGTGCCCATGAGGGTTTTCACCGATATGACTTTCTCATTTTATCATTTTCTCTCTTTGCGCTGAGAACAAAGTAATACCCATGATACAAGTAGATCAGACTTTTACCACACACTTTATTTGACAACCTCAAAGATTGGTCGGAAGGTCTTTCTTTGGACCGTAATGTAGTCTTTTGGAAAGGGTTAGAAAGAAAGGGTGACATGAGGGCTCAAAAAAATTTAAGATGAAAGGGTTCAAAATTACAACTTTTGGAATCAGGTCTTTTGGCAAAATTAAAACTTTTACCCCAGTTTCTTGGAGTTTGGGGATTATTTTTTTGTTTTTGGGATTTCTAAGAAAAACTGCCTCACTCTTGACTTCGGAGGATTATGAAATATTTTATTTGGTGCGACCGAACCGTAAGGCTGACTACGTATCTTGTGGTGACAAGAATCAGGTCGAACTTAGTTAAAAAACAAAGTTAGTTCTTTTTCTTTTTGTTTTTCTTTTCCTTTTCTTTCTTGTCTTTTTTTCCTCTTTTTTTTCTCGTTTTTTTCCTTTTCTTTTTTTTTCTTCTTTTCTCTTTTTTTTTTCTTTTTTTTTCTTTTCTTTTCTAGTTCTTAACTCTGCTTCTGATTCCAAAAGAGGGGTATGAAATAAAATAAATTAAGGCTCAAAAGGGGTAGCAAAAGATAAAAGTGTTTGGGTAGCAGAATAAAATGCCTTCGTCATAACAAACTTTAAAAAAGCTAAGTACAAACATGCAATTGAAGATAAGCAAAGAAATCATACACAATATATATTGATGGAATCAACATGAACATAAAGTGCCAAAGGGCAATACCTTTGTCCCAATGAACGACCCTTGCCAGTTCGAAGCAAACTTGAATCAACCTTATCTTGATGTAGAAAAATACATTTAAGAACTGACTGATTTACCTCAAACGGCTTGAGAGACATTTCCTTGTTGTATGCTCTTATCAACCTCTTGATTTCCCAGACTTACTGCCTCAGTTTCACTCATTTCAAAGTTCGGGTCATCTCAGAATGCATGAATCTTTAATTGTTTCCTCAAACGCATACTTTTATAATTCAAAACTGTGCCATTGCTTTATAATTAGACTAACTTTCAAGACCAAGCTGAGAATTATGTGTGCATGTCATGTCACTAGAGTCAGCATGAAAAGAACTATAAAAGGAAAAGTAACCTAAAAAGAAACTGACTGGAACTAACAGAAAATAGGAGATTGCATTAGACAGATGGTGAAAAGGGTTTGAACAAAACAAGTGAAATAACATGGGTTACAATCTTGGAACAATCCTAGATAACTCTAGACGAGTTACTGCAACTAAACGAACTAGGCAAAATTAGAATAAGAAGGGTTTGAGACTCAAGACGATGTCCGGATAACAACCCGGAAATAACCTTAAAAATAGAAATGAAAATAAAATAAACCACCAAAACTCCTCCTTGGCTAGACAAGAAAGGAGTCTTTCCAATTACCAAGCTCGACATCTTAGGCACTGGACTGGACATAAAAAATTGCTTGGACCAATTTCCATCACGTTGACCTTAGCAAATAGCTTTTGGATCCCTTTTTCCAACTCGTCCTTAAGATCAACCTCCGGAACCGAGACTGATAGCGCTGAAAAATTTGCAGTAAGTGGCCCTCCAAGGGATTCAGGATAGTTCTCATATTCCTTTTTCCACACAAATCATGTCCACCATATGTGCCTCATCATGAATAGGCAATGGACTTTGGCTAGTATCTGTTGCATTTAGTTTATGCACGGTAATGTCACCTGCATCAATAAGCTTCTAGACTGCTCATTTCAGATGCCAACACTTTTCTATGTCATGCCCCAGGGAATTAGAGCAATATGCGCACCTTTGAGAAAAATCAAAATTCTTTGGAAAGTTTTTTGGCATTTTTATATGAATCGACTTCAACATGTCCAATTGTCTCAGCCTTTAGAACAGACTGTCACATGATTCTTCAATAGGAGTGAAAGACTTTTTTCTTTGCTGTTGCCTTCTCATTTTGTACTCTAGCCTTGGTTGGAACCTCTTTCGAGTAAGGGGGATGATATGCTTGTAGAGGTGGGTAAGACATTTGTGGAGGTGGTGCAAGCCGTTGCGGGTTTTGTGTGTGTGGCGCATATGGCGGTATATTGTGGATAGAGTACTAGGGAGGTGAGGCATGACTTTGGGGATTCTGTGGAGGAAAGTAGCATTGGGAGGATTATCTGGAGTATGAGGATATTTATGGGGTCGATATTGAGGCTGAAAGCATTTATCGAGAATGCCCACGGGATTCTGTCATTGGCAGAGCTCAGCAACATCTTTTCTACCAATCGAAGAACTGACCCGAGCAACTTGTTCGTTCCATCTGAACCAAAACTCCCTAAAGCCTTCCTTGGGTTTCTTTTCCATCTGAGATAGGGAGGAGCGGTCCGGGATAATGTCTACATTGTACTGATAGTGCCAAACAAAATCTTGAGCCATGTCACCCTATGCATGCCACTTACTAACGTCTTGGCGGGTGTACCACTCGAGAGCTTCCCCCCTCAGAATCTGACTAAAATACACCATCAAAAACTTCTCATTTCACCACAATTACCCCTCAGATAGGCTACTGGATCTCCACACCCATCATATAAATTAAGATTTGGCATTTTAGACCCTTTCAGCTTTCTGTATATCTCATCCTGTTCCACTGTCTTAGCAGGCTTTGCAGTCTCACCGGGAGGCTCAAAATGAGGAGCATAAGAGTATGGATCCGAGACTTTAAAAATTGGTTCTGGAACATAATGTTAGACATCGGGGAGTTTGAACATAGTCTCGCTGGAGGATCGAGGAAGTGTAGTTAGTGGATGAGCTATAAAAACACGAGTGGTCAAAGGAGTGGGATATGATATGCTTTTGAGGGAAAGAGTGTGAAAAGGTTGTGGGGAGATATCAGCAGCAGTGAGAACTTGGGCTTGTGATAGTGGTGGGATAGTTGTAGGGTTTTCAGTACAGTTAGTAGGGAGTGAAGGTGGAGGATACCCCCTAATCCAAGACTGATACATTTTTGCTATCTGTTGTTTCAACCTTTGGACCTCCTCTTTCAATTCAGACTCCGACTCCACAAACTCCCTTGACGGGTCCACAACTCCTGTGTCTAAGTCTTTGCTAGCCATGTCTACCTTACTCTTTGACCTTGTGTTGTACACATGACTCGCTAAAGTTCCACAAACTAACCACCCTCTATCATGATAACAATAAAAGTAACAAAGAGGAGCAAAACAAAACTAACATGTTAACATTTGGACATTTATCAAATAGAAATATCACATTGCGTGCAATGCCCCTAGCAAAAATTACCGGTTCTAGAGTGACTTCGAGGGTCACAAGGTCATTTGGCATCATCCCAATTTTGTTCATTTCAATTGTCTCTTTTCTTTCTATTCTAGCACTTCTTGGCTTGCTCATTTTTCTTCCTCTTTTTTCCTTTCTCCTAAACACACTTTTCTTTCCTCTTAATTCTCACATCCACAATTTCGCTTTTTATTTTTTATTTTTTTGAAAAATAATTCGATCGAACCCTATGTAGGTTGCCTACGTATCATGTCCCTCATGAATCAGATCAAGCATAGTTCTGGAAAAGTAATGGACAAAATAAACTAAAAAATAAAAATCTTTTTGGATTTTTCATTTAATTTTTTTTTGGTTTTTCAAATACAAAACAAGAAATATGATGACGCGAAACTTGACAAACTCAACTATACTACGACAATCTATTACACCAACTAAAAGACTGAATACTACCATACAAGACAAGAAAGCAAAAAATAATATAAAACAGACTCAAAAATAAAAGTCTCCTCAAACTTCTCCCAAATGTGATGGTCCTGGGGTATCTGTCGTGCTCGAGCTCTGGTAAATGTATCCATACCTGAATGAGAAAAACAAGACCAAATAGATTAAATGACTTGAGACACTATGTGAGACCACACCTCCTATTAGACACATGCAAGTAGGGCTGGACATAATTTGGTAAATACCGAATTACTGTACCGAAATCGAAAGTTTTGGTATTTGGTCTTCGGTATTTTAGTATTTGGTATGGTATTTGGTTTAAGTTTTTAAAAAAAATTGGTATTAGGTATGGTATTTGGTATTTTAAAATAAAATACCGAAATACCGATATCGTACTAAAATATATATTATATTACACAAAACACATAATATCAATTATAACATAAATATAAAAAATATAAAATTTTACTTTCCTTTATTATCAAAATTCATTAATGAACTCTAAACAAGTAACAAGACATTCTAATTATCAAATATTTTTTTATGTACAATTTAATCTATTTGGGTCGATATTTGCTAGTTTTGGACAAAATTTTTGTCAACAAACATTTTCAATTTTGTATTTTTGAGTACTTTAATTAGGAATGTTAGATTGTATGACTTTATGCACTAGTTAGTATTGAAACCGAATAAACCGAAGTTACCGAATGAAGAAAAACCAAAACATACCAAATTTAATTAGGTATGGTATTGGTATAGTATTTTAAGGAACCGAATATCGATAATACCAAACCAAAATGTCTAAATACTGTACCGTACCAACCGACGAACACCCCTACATGCAACACAAGATTGGGCTATTTTTTGAAAATTAACATGCATGGCCAAGAGTGGCTATTGATGCAAACTCAACAAGATTGACCTCATGGACACGTACATACCTCACTAAGGCTTATATGGATTCAAATTCCCAATAATCATGACCCAAAATTAATTTACAGAAATGACCCATTTTGCAAAAACCGACTGATATGGCCAGAAGTGGCTAAAGAGGCAAACTCAAAAGGACGGACCTTAATGTAATATGACACCTAGTTGTGGAATCAAGATCCTATGGGTCTTGAACCACTTTTGCATAAATGACCCCATTTTGCAAAAATGACCGATGTGGCCAAAAGTGACTAGATATGCAAAGTCAACAGGAATGGACCTTAAAATTGAAAGGACACCTTGTTATAAACACAAGACACTAAGATATAGGATAACAAACTATTTTAATAGAATAGCCCTACTCTACAAAGAACGGCCGATGTGGCCAAATATGGCTAAACAAGCAAGATTTGGCTAAGACCCCGTGAAGCCAAGCACCTAAGACTTAATAGAAAGACCGGATCCTATGTGGGTTGCCTACGTATCCCGTCCCGAGAGACGAGAATTTGGTATGCGTGGTTCGGGAAGATTGGACATGAGAGAAAGCTTTTAAAAAAATGCAACTAATATGGAAAAATTATGTTTTTTTGTCTTTTTTTGAAAAATGATGGAAAAATGAAAAATATTTTTTGGATTTTTTTCATTTTCATTTATTTTTTTTCTTTTTCTTGAAAAATTTGTGAAAGAAAATCATAACTATGCCCTACTTGCTTCATTTTTATACTTCACCCTCTTTTCTATTTCATTTGTCCTCAACTATCATTGATCTACCAAATGATTCTTTTACCCATAAAGAATGCAGTTTGTAGCATACAGGGATGATTGAATGTCTTTTTGGGCCATGGGCCCGTTTTTGACATTATTTGGATAGGCCTCCTAAAAAAGAACACGGTACCTGGGACCGAGCCCTACTAAGTATAGATGACATGATGCAAATAAGAATGGCCTAAAGGCTAACCTAAGCTTGGGGTTCACTAGACAAGGCAATTTGGGGCGACACGTGGTCGATGGCGGCTGCTCTAGCTGTTCGCCCACTCCACGCTCCCACGTCACCCCCTAAAGACACGGGTGACTCACGAAAAGGCCGTGTATGCTCAAACGTACTCCGAAAGAGTTGTTGCAGAAAGAAGACCCATGGTTATGCAAATGATGATAATTTATAAAGTAGTAACACATAAGGAAAAGTGATAAACAAACAACCAACAAAACGGGAAATAAGACAAACAAACCATCTAAACAAAGCAAATAAACAAAACAAACACCTCAACCGAATATCCTAAAAGCCAAAAGATCAAGTATCAGCTTGAACCTGCAACTCCCCAGCAGAGTCAACAAAACTGTCACACCCTTTTTTTAACCTCACTTAACCCTCTTAAAAATTATAAAAATATTTGTAAATCTCAAAAGGGTTTTCCAATTAGAAAGTGACAAGAAATTGTATTCAAAAGGAAATAACTTAGGGTCGCCACCTGACATTGGTTTCGGCGTGCCAGGTTACCTTTTTTTTTAAAAAAAAAATATTATTTTCCTTTAAAAATACTTTGGACTCCAAAACTAAGTCTACACCAAAGATTTGGATAAAGGGATTCATTTGGTCCGGGGAGAAGGTGTGAGGCATTTTCCGTATCTCGTAACTACTATGGTTGCATACTTGATCCGATTGGCTTTTAAAATATTCGAATTGATGTAAAACTACACAAAAACACAAAATGAGGCTCGAGGTCGTCCCCACCTAATAAAAGAAAAAAGAAAAAAGAAAAAAGAAAAATAAAATACTACATGTTCCACTATAGGCCTCCAATTATAGAATAATACGGGACATTTCCTGGAATAAAATATATATAAATTCTTCGGCGCATTTCCCGGATAAATTTAACTAAAGGAATGACCTCTCGCCTCAAAACTAACCAAAAATCCTAAGGCTTTCCTACGAAAGTGTGATCGGCCTAAACATGCTCCTAGTGACTACGGAAGAAAAGTAAAAATTACGCTAAAGTAAATAAAGATGTTTGATGCTCATGTTTAACTTCATTTCATTTGTGATTTTACCCTCTACGGCATATCATCACCATTCAAATAATTTCGAACCCAGCAAACCCAATCTCAAACGATAAAACATACTCCCTCCGTTCCAATTTATGTGAACATATTTGACTGGGCACGGAGTTTAAGAAAAAAAGAAGACTTCTAAAATTTGTGGTCTTAAACAAGTCCAAATGGGGCCCAGAGTATTTGTGTGGTTATAAAAGCTTCTTATTAAGGGTAGAGTTGTAACTTTAAGCTAAATTGTTACCAAATTTAGAAAGGGTTCATTCTTTTTGGAACGGACCAAAAAGGAAATAGGTTCACATAAATTGGAATAGAGGGAGTACATAATAGGCATTCAAGAAGAGGAATACATGTAATAGTACGTGCTAATAAGTAGAGGACACTAGTAAAATGATAGCACACAAGATATGCAAGTCAAGTCTGAATTAGACAAAGTTTCAACACTTAAATCAACATTGAAAATAAAGCAAGTGAGATGAAAAATGACCTATCTCCATGAGCAAATTTCAGCGATTGACAACATTGAGTCGAACAAAATCGAGTGAACCCAGAAGGGAGGAATTTCAACAGATCTTCAAACAAAGACAACGAGCCACGACCGGAAACACGCACGAACTCCAAAATTTGGAAATCTCTTCGGCTTTATCTCATTTTGAACAAAATCCAAGAGAAGAAACTTGTTTTTTAAATATTATTTTTCTAATTTTTTGAATTGAAACTAAAATCTAGGAGAAACTAATTTGATTTTTAGTGGTAATGGTGGGCTGGGCATAGTGTTTCTGTTGCTGGCATCGGACAACGACTGGTGGTGGAGGAGATAACTGGTGGCTAGTTCTTTAGGAGAGGTCTGCTGCTGGTTCGATGAGAGAAAGAGATGGTGCGACATGGTTGTTAATGGCTTGCAGAAGAAGAAGGGTCGCCGGTTTTTGGGGTATGTCCGACGGCGACGTGGTGAAGGCGAATGACTGGAAGAAGGCCGTCTTTGGTGGTGGGGGGAGAAACGACCGTGGTTGTAGATATTTTGGGTGATGGTTTGGTTGGAGAAGAACAGGGGTCGTTGGATGGTTGTGACGACCCAAAGGGTCATCACCTGTTTCCTCACTCGTTCTGTACTTTCGAGGCCTTGAAAACCTTATTTTTTTACTTGCCTCAATTTACGTGCGCAGTCCGGGCGCGTAGCCGGAAAGCCTTTATGTTAAAATATGTGAATTCTCTGAAAAATTTGAAGAATTTTGATATTAATATGATTATAGTTGACTTTGGTCAACATTTTTGGTAAACGGACCTGAACATGAGATTGGACGGTCCCGGAAGGTCCGTAGAAAAATATGGGACTCGGGCATGTACCCGGAGTCGAATTCAGAGGTCTAGAGCCCGAGATATGAATTTTTCCGTGAAATTATTTTTCTGAAATTATTAAGGAAATTGAAAATGAAAATTTATTAAAAGACTATGGTATCGGGCTCGTATTTTAGTTCCGACGCCGGTACAAGTCTTATATATTTTTTAAATGCTTTCTGTGAAGTTTGGTCGAAATCGGACGTCGTTTGACGTGTTTCGGACTATAAGTTCCAAGTTTGAAAGTTTTTGAATTTTAGAAGAAAAATCATGAGTTTTGAGGCTTGATTCTATGTAAATGATGTTATTTTGGCGATTTGATCGTGCGAGAAAGTCCATAGGATATTTTTGAGGTTGTGTGCATGTTTGGTTTGGAGCCCCGAGGGCTCGGGTGAGTTTTGGATAGGCATCGGGTTGCATTTCTCACATTTGAAAAAGCTGGTATTCCTCAGTTCTGGTATCTTCGCATTTGCAAAGAATTTCTCGCAAATGCGAAGGCACGATCGCAAATGCGAAGAAGGGGAAGGCCGGGCAGGATCGCAATTGCGATAAAGACTTCGCAAATGCGAAGTCTGGTATGAAGGGTCGTAGTCGCAAATGCGACGCCCTTGCTCGCAAAAGCGAGAGGGCCTTGGTCGCAAATGCGAGAAATAGTTCGCAAATGCGAACCTAGGCAGCCAGACCTGGGTTCGCAAATGTGACCCCAGATGTCGCAATTCTCAGAAAAACATTGTTCGCAAATGCGAACCAATGTTCGCAATTGCTATATCCGCAGCCCAGTAATTTTTATACATAGTCGAAATTTCATCACTTTTCACCATTCTTTCAAAATCCAAACCCCATAGTGATTTTTCAAGAGCAAACTTCATCCCAAATCACTTGTAAGTCAATTTTTACTCAATCCTTTCAATCTTTAACATCATTAAACATGTTTTCCACTTGAAATCAAGGATTTTCATGGGTGAAATTGGGGTTTCCAGTTGTACCAAAGTATCCTTTTCAGTTGTAATGAGTTGGTCATTGAACAGATCTGCACTTAGTTCCAACTATGTATGTTGCAGCTTGTCTTTCAGCTTATTTAGTTTCCTCTCCAATGTTGACATTTCTCTATTCATCTAGGAGGTTTCCAACTCTATCAACTTAAGTTGTCTCCAGATTGCATACATGGTATGTCCATGTATATATTGTCCCCAAGCTTTGTGTATTGATTCCTTCAAGTTCTCCTGAGTCAATAGTACATTAGCAAGTCTAAATGGCCTAGGCAATTTCTGTATGGCCATCTCTGTACAGATAATGGTTGGTGAGTGGTCTGAACATTCCGGATGATGGTAGAATGCTTCTAGATTTTCATACCTCATAAACCAGAGATCATTACCAAATGCTCAATCAATCAAACTGTATATTCTATCATTTTCCTTTCTCTTATTGCACCAGGAGTAGGTACAACCCTTTTTGCTAATTTGACCAAGTCTAGTCTCTTGTATGCAGTTTCGAAAATCTTCAATCTCTGATTGTTTCACAGGCAATCCATTTACTATATCTTGTACAAAGAGGATTGTATTGAAGTCATCTAGGACAACGCAGTGATCAGACATCAGGGTGCTAATTTGTTTCAGTTGTATCCATAAGTCTTTTCTCTTATTTGTGTATACTTTCCATATACAAAGGTCATGTAATAGGTAAATTGTGACTCTTTATCCTAAACCTTACAGTGTACCAGTTACATATGCGATAGCAAAATGGTTATTGAAACCTTGTGAGGTTTCAAGCAAATCCATAATCTACCTTTAGGGGTTACTGTATAGTCTGCATGTATCAGCCACTCAGCTCCTAACTTTCTTTTTATTTTTTCTGCTCTATTCTATTTTATTTTAGTTTCACATCCCCGCAGTTCCACTTTATTTTTAAGTAAAAAGGATTTCAATTCTTTTCGCTTGGAGGGCTTGTTCATCCCTCTTATATTCCATGAGCAAATGATCATAGGGGATCTTTATTTAAATTATCCCCTTTACCAGGCTGGTATTATCTTTCTCAGGTTGTATCTTCAGCACATTGAATCTGTTCTGGCCTAGGAATTGTTCAACATCTTCAGTTACTAATGGAGACCTTGACCTGGCATCCTTCTTTTCTTCCATCTTCTACTTGCCCATGTCAATGCATAATCTTTGAGCTTTATGGATTTCCTCCATAGCATTCACTTCTTTGTGTTTTTCCTTTTGTCCATCGTATGTCTTTTTAGTAGCATCAGCAGGTGGCTCTGTACTGGTTTTGTCTTTCCATTGTTGTTGCTTTACATTCTTCTATTATCTCATTGGTTGTTGCTTGTCAATTGTTTTAGAGTGTGTCTTAGTCTATGCTTTGCAGTTTGCTTTGTGCTTACCAATCTGCAATCATTCCTGGCAATACTCTGATTTCCATTCATACTCAGTTGGTTGCAAAATGCAGCTACCATCAGGCTATTCTAGTGTTACTGATTCAGGGAGAGATGGGGCCACATCAATTTCAATAAGCACCCTGGCTAGGAGATTCTTTCTTCTTCTTGTTGTGAGCTTATCAGTACAGATTGATTTCCCCAAGCAACTAGCTATTCGTCCCAAGTTTTCTGTCATCCAATATTGGATGGGTAGGTTTGGGAATACTACCCATACTGGTATTGCATTCAATGGGTTTCAGCTAATTTGAAGTTTGGTACCCATTGCTTCAGAATCATAGGTCTATTGTTGTAACTATAAGGCCCATTTTGTTGAATCTTTAGTTTATCTTCGTCATTGTCAAATCTAAATATGAAATAACCTTCATCATGGAGATAAGCTTGAGGAGTTGTGATAGCATTTCATACCCTATGGACAAACTTAAGCATGTATTTAAATGTAGGGTTACCCCCAATACATAACCAATTAGGGTCGATCTCCATTTTTAATTTTGCAATTCTATGGCATTGGCACTTAGGTTGACAACTTTAATTCCATCTTTCAGGGTGGAGGAAAGTAATTAAGTTCCTGCCCTAAGTGCTGAGCTCGATTACCTTTGACTATATCCACCATGGTTGGGTTGACTGCACTGGAGTTTGCAGAGAACGTTAGTTTCCTTGCTGCATTGTTAGCCCAAAATTCTTAACCTTATTTCTTTTTCTTGGTTGTGACGTTGAACATATATCAAAAATTTATTATTTATGACATTTAAAAATTCAGCCACTGCTAATTTTTACATCAAATAAATGAATTCAAGACTCTCGCATATAAACTTTTATCGCTGACTATGGTTAAAAGTTTTATATTTTGACTCGAAATAGTTATCTTTATAATCAAGTATTTTCTATCCTTAAAAAAACTCGTCTAATAAAGGGTAGGGAAAAAAAGGAAATTTGTTCTTTGAGGGGCCATCATCAATCATTTGTACTTATTTTTTTGTTGAGAAAAGCAAAAAATAAAAAAATTTGTTAAGGTGGAATATGACATAACAACTGTACAATGGCATGCTATAAGACAATATTTGGTCTTCACCCCTTAATTTTCTTTTGTGTTGCATAAAAGCCCCACCCATTATCACCATAATAATGCTTTCCCAAAATTAAGAGAAATAGGAGATAAATATTAAAGGGGAAAAAAGAAAGCTAAAGCAAAATGAAGTGTAAGTCATTTCAATTATTAAAAGTAGTACTCAATCAATAAGATCCTACTTATCATAATTGATTACGATTATCTAGTTTTTGACCATGACAGAGTTTGAATTTTATTATCTTAGTTCATCTTATTTTATGTTTAAACTTAAATAATTTTGCTTTTCACCTTAAAGAGAGTTTGATTCTGCTTTTAATTTAGTTAAAATTACGATATGTATAATGGAGTTATCTAATTGTAATATTCAGTTATAACAATAAGAGGAAATTACTTTTTTTGGTGCCTAATTTATAAGGGTCTTGCATTTTTTATCATTATTTTAAATTGTGAAATAATATACTTTGAAATAATCCACCAAAGTGAGACATCCCTTAACAACCTTAACTTTTGGACGGAATCTCAGACCCGTTTTGATGTAGTTGATTAGAAGTAACCGGTAAGTATCAAGTGTAAAACATACTTTTTAATTTTGAAATTAATTTTATAAATAATTAGTTATTATGTGTTTGAACAAAAAATTAAACAAATCATAAGCTGTGGGTGTGTTTGATTAAAATAATAACTTAAAAATGACTGAAATGCCCATTTACAAAAAAAATATTAGTGTTTTCACATGAAAAAACTGAATAATAAAAATAGAATACAATACGGAGAAGTGCTTCATGCCAGTAATTTTCATTCACAATACTCGAACCAAAAAGTTCAGATTATTAAGAATAGAAAATTTTTATCATTCCCGATCAATAATAGTGTTAACCCACAAAAAGTAATAATAAACGATAGATATTCAATTTCGCATACTACTCCCTCCGTCAAGTTTACTTGTCCATTATTAACTTGGTATACCCCTTAAGAAATAATAAATAATATGAAAAATTTTATTATATCACCCCTAATTATTATTATTATTGAAAAACTAATTTTGACTATTAAAAATCTAAAATGTTGGAAAATGATAAGTGTGAAATAGATATAAAATAATAAATTATCTATTAATTTATCAAATTTAATAAGTAAAAATGAACATTTATTTTAAATATAATGTATAGGTAAACTTGGACGGAGGAAATACCAAATACAACTATTCTTTGCACACCTTCGTAAAAGTAACTTGTGTTTTCCATGACAGGATTTATGTGGGATCCAATAATCAATAATTGCAAGCGTGATAAAGATTCTTTTAAGTCAAACAACTTTCTTCTTTTGTTTATCCTTTTAAATTTTTTTCTATAATTCTTGTTTTCTCTTATCTTTTTAGATATTAGCAACAATATATTGCATCCATAATATGCCAATGAGTTAACACTGCCTTTTGTCTTGACCATTAATAATATTAATAAAAATTTAATGTGAGGGTAAAAGTATTTCCTTCTTTTGACTATTCACAAGTCATGCGCATTGAACAGTCAAAATAATAATTCAATAATTAAACAGAAGGCACTAAGATTACCTTCTAAATTTACTTTTTTGTTACCTTTTGTATTTTACATAAAATGTTTGGCTTTTATTATTTATTTATGAATTCAAATGGAAGTGAAGTTTTATTAAATAATATTATATGAATAACATGATAAGAATGGACATTGGGTCTAACTCAACCCAGAAGCTAGCTTGTGTGGTGAGGATTGCTCGAGCCATATAAGGAGACCAAGGACCTCAACTCCCACCAAAGTGGGACAACTCAACACCCTCCCTCATGCCTAGGCCTCTTGAGCGTGGACAACATAAATGGGGACCCAACATCGGTAACAATAATTGGGATGGACCTAGCTCTGATACCATGATAAGAATGGACATTGGGCCTAACTCAACCTCTAAAGCTAGCTTGTGAGGTGAGGATTGCCCAAGCCATATAAGGAGACCAAGGACCTCAACTCCCACCGATGTGGGACAACTCAACATAACCACACTTGCTCAAACTTGAGACGGAGGTGAGGTATTACTTTGCCACTTGTTGGAAATCAATCTCACCGTGGGCGCTCACACAGCAAATAAGAAGAAAAGAAGAAAGGTGTGAGACTCAAAGAAGAAAGAATAATTTCGGACAAAACAAAGTGTCTGAAATCTAGTCTTAAATCTGAAGGGACACATGGCAGCATCCTAGTGTCTAAAGTTGATCATGATAGATTAAATCTGGACCATCTAAATAATAACACAATTATAGAACCTTCTCACACATATAAGAAGGTTCACATGCATGAAAGATAGAAAAAAAATTAGTTGGTTATTTTGTTAGAATTAGTTTAGTACATACATTACAACAACAACAACCTAGTATAATCCCAGGGGTCTAGGGAGGGTAATATGTACGCAGACCTTACCCCTACCCCCAGGGGCAGAGAGGTTGTTTCCAGGAGACCCTCAGCTCAAGACAGCAACAAGAGACAATATATTAGTACTATCAATAGACTCATACTAAAATAATATAAAATAACATAAAATACATAACATACCATAAAATAACAGAATAACAGCAATATAAGAAATACGAAAAAGATGAAAGGTATACTAATATGTAACCTGCATTAGTAGCTGATCAATAGCCTCCTAAGATTAACTCCTAACTGGCTAGTCCTACTCTAGTGCGATGTAGCAATATCCACAACTTCCTCCTACCCTACAATTTTAATGCTCGACCTCCACAATTCCCTGTCAAGGGTCATGTCCTCAATAATCCTAAGACGCACCATGTCCTTCCTGATCACTTCTCCCCAATACTTCTTAGGTCTCCCTCTACCTCTCCTCGTGCCCACCACAGCCAGTCGTTCACACCTTCTCACCGGTGCATCAGTGCTCCTCCTCTGAATGTGCCCAAACCATTTGAATTTTGCTTCCTGCATCTTGTCCTCCATGGGGGGCCACGCCTACCTTCTCTCGAATATCTCCATTCCTAATCTTATCCATTCTTGTATGCCCGCACATACACCTCAACATCCTCATCCCTGCTACTTTCATCTTCTAGATGTGTGAGTTCTTAAGCGGCCAACACTCGGTCCCATACAACATGGCAGGCCTAACCACTGCTTTATAAAACTTACCTTTTAGTAATAGTGGCACTTTCTTGTTATACAGGACTCTCGTTGCTAACCTCCACTTCATCCACCCTACCCCTATACGATGTGTGTCGCTAACCTCCACTTCATCCACCCTACCCCTATACGATGTGTGACATCCTCATCGATCTCCCTGATCCCTTGAATAACTGACCCAAGATACTTGAAAATACCCCTCTTAAGGATGACTTGAGAGTCAAGCCTCACTTCTAATCCCGCTTCCATCGGCTCGGACCTAAATTTGCATTCGAGGTATTCCGTCTTTGTCCTGCTCAACCTGAAACCTTTAGACTCAAGGGCATGTCTCCAAACCTCTAGCCTCTCGTTGACGCCGCGTCTTGTCTCGTCAATTAGGACTATGTCATCAGCAAATAACATGCACCATGGCACCTCCCCTTGAATATGATGTGTTATGGCATCTATCACTAGGGCAAATAGGAAAGGGCTGAGCGCAGACCCTTGGTTCAACCCCGTAACAACCAAAAAATGCTCGGAGTTGCCTCCTACTGTCCTAACCCGAGTCTTAGCCCCATCATACATGTCTTTAATCACCCTAATATATGGTACCGATACCCCTTTAATCTCTAAGCAGATCCATAAGACCTCCCTAGGAACCCTATCGTATGCTTTCTCTAGATCGATAAACACCATGTGGAGATCCTTCTTCCTATCCCTATATTGTTCCACCATCCTCCTAATAAGGTGGATAGCTTCTGTGGTAGATCGCCTCGGATGAACCTGAACTGGTTGTCTGAAATAGACACTATCATTCGCACTCTCATCTCTACCACTCTCTCCTAGACTTTCATAGTATGACTCAGTAATTTGATACCCCTATAGTTGTTACAACTCTGGATATCGCCTTTGTTCTTATACAACGGAACCATTGTACTCCACCTACACTCTTCAGGCATCTTATTAGTCTTGAATATAACATTAAACAACCCCCATAAGCCATTCCAAGCCTGCTCTACCCACACACCTCCAAAGTTCACCCGGAATTTCAGATGGCCCGGTAGTTCTGCCCCTCCTCATCTTATGCATTACCTCCATGACCTCATCAACCTCAATGTCCTTACAATAACTTAGTTCATGGGGGTTGTCGGCATTCTTCAATTCATCTAGTACAATATCCTGATCCCCTTCTTCATTTAGAAGTTTATGAAAGTAGGTCTAACATCTCCTCCTAATCTGGTCATCCCCCGTCAAAACTTTTCCGTCCTCATCTTTTATGCACCTCACTTGGTCTAGATCCCGAGCCGTCCTCTCTCTTACCTTAGCGAGTCGGAATAACTTCTTCTCCCCGCCTTTGTTCCCTAGTTCCTCATACAGACGAGCAAAAGCTGTCATTTTGGCCTCCGTTACTACTATCTTCGCCTCCTTCCTAGCTACCTTATATCTCTCACTATTCGCTCGCTTCTCCTCCTCGCCAGTGCTCCCTACTAACTGCAGGTAAGCCATCTTCTTCACTTCCACTTTACCTTGGACGACTGCATTCCACCACCAGTCTCCTTTGTGGCCACCGGCGTAGCCCAAAGATATCCCTAGCACCTCTCACGCCGCCTTCCTTATACAATCCGCCGTTGTCGACCACATAGTGTTTGCGTCCCCCTTACTTCTCCAAGCTCCCATTGCCGATAACCTTCCTTCCAACTCTTGAGCTTTATCCTCAGTCAAGACGCCCCACCTAATCCTCGGGCGGCCTCGTATTGACCTTTACTTCCTCCTTATCGCAATGCCAATGTCCATCACCAAAAGCCTATGTTGTGTTGCAAGGGTCTCACTTTGGATAACTTTGCAATCCTCATACAACCTTCTGTCGCATCTCCTGAGGAGGATATAGTCAATCTGAGTCTTCGCCACCGAGCTTTGGTAAGTAACCAAATGCCCATCCCGCTTCGAAAAACTTGAGTTCGCAATCACTAGATCGAATGCCTTGGCAATGTCCAACAGTGAAGTACTCCCTCCGTTCCGCTCCCCGAAACCAAAGCCACCATGAACCTCAGTATAACCACCTGCAGACGACCCAATATGACCATTGAAATCTCCTCCTATGAATAACCTCTTGGAAGGTGAAATACTATGAACGATGTCATCCAACCCCTCCTAAAAGTGCCTTTTAATCTCCTCATCCAAGCCTACTTGCGGTGCGTACACGCTAATGCCATTTAAAGTACACTCACCCACCGCCAATTTAATAGTCATTTGTCTATCATTCACCCACTTGACCTCTACCACTAACTCTCTAAGATGGCTATCTACCAGGATACCCACTCCATTCTTACCCCTCAGAACTCCAGAGTACCACAACTTATACCCATTCGCGTTTCTCGCTCTCGATCTGACCCACTTAGCCTCCTGGACACACGTTATATTAATCTTCCTCTTTTGAAGGATCTTCGCCAACTCTATAGACTTACTCATTAGCGAACCTATGTTCCATGACCCGATTCTCAACCTATGGGCTCCCTTTCCCCCTCTACCTCCCCTGCCTCCCGTCCCACACCCTGACCCTGGCCCCACACTCTGCCACACACTCTACCACACACTCTGCCCTACCCGAGGACATGCCTTTATTCTATTATTCCAGACTGTAGCCACTACACCTATGACAAATCTAAAGAAGACTCACTAGTGCACAATGGACAACGAATCAAACTAGAAGGAAACAAGTTACTACAAGTACACCAGATGAATGATTGAACTATTGTGAACTAAAGTAACATCAATTTAGCTAACACCAAAAGGGAAATAGTAAAATGGGAGGTACCAACTCCCGAGAACCAAACATGTGTTGATTTGTTGTACTCGATGCAATTGTATGCTCACGCACTGCTTACCATTGCCCTCTGCTGACTCTCGTCCAGGTTGCTCTCCTTTGCTAGTGCTCGCGTGCCCAACTTGTCTCCAACAACTTCGAGAATTTCCCTGAAAACACAGAAAATACCACGACCCAAAAACCAAAAAGGGTTGTCACCGCTACCACTGGTGTAGCCCTGACAGTAGTAGGGGAAATATAGGGATAAAGTAGAGAACTACACCCAAATGCATGAAGTACCATAAATGGTAATTAAAAACAAAAATCTTAATCTAGAAATGCACCCTAATTTCCACTAATTAATATCCTAATAGACTACAGATCCAAAAGTTGAAACGGTATATGAAAAATAGATAAAATTGTAAAAAATTTCTCGGAAAGAGATAAGTAAAATTGCAATTATAACAAACAAAGAGCGGAAATTTTGAAATTCAACACTGTAAAGAACAAAGAATATGCAAGAGAAATTAAATTCCACAAAAAGGAAAAACATGAAAAAGAAACAACAAAATAGCTGACAACTAAAGGAAGAAGAAAAGGGTCGCCGAGGTGGTTACCAACGACGTGGTCGTCGGAAGGCCGCCACAAATAAGGTAAGGATAAGGGAGGAGAAGGGTGGGGGGTGTTAGAGTGTGGGAGAGGGGGTGGGGTTGCTTACCTTCTGGGGGTGGGGTCGTCGACGCCTCTGCTGGTCGCCGGAGGTGGCCATAAGTGACCATTTAACACAAAAGCTCGAAGAGCGTAAGGGAAGGGGGGCATAAAAAGCTGACCAGTGTGAATGAAAAAGCCTAGTACATACATGATAAGTGTACAAATACTATAGGATTCTTCTATTTTTATTTTTCTTTCTAATTTTATTTTACTAGGAATATACTTGTATAATTATACATGGCGTGTACAGAAAAAAATCAATTAGAAAATACATAATTTTTTTCACAATTTCCCTTCTTTCTTTCATGGTATATAGCAGTAGCTCGATCTAAGGGAATTTAGCTTCACCTCTCCCCTGATTTCCATTTTTGTTTTGCTTTTCATTCTCTTTTCATCATGCCTGATTCAACTGAAATTCAAGCAATTGGGTCTTCAACTGGAAATGGATCCAGCTTCGATCCAAATCATCCTTACTTCCTTCGCTCCTTATATGCACCTAGCATGAGCTTGGTGAATGTTGTTTTTTATGGAAGAGGCTATCAGAGCTAGAAGATATCTGTCTTAATAGCTCTCTCAGCAAAGAACAAGTTAATCTTTATAAATGAGAATTGCCCAGCTTCAGCTCCTACTTCCAAAGACTTTCAACAATGAAGTAGATGTAATGATATGGTTACATCCTCGCTGCTGAATTCTCTCTCCAAAGATATTGGAGATAGTGTAACCTACTCCAAATCTGCAAGGAATTTAACATACTCCAAATCTGTAAGGAATTTATGGACCTATTTGGAACATAGATTTGGACAGTCCAATGGTGCAAAGTTATACCATCTGCAAAAAGAATTAGCTAGATTAACTCAAGGAACATGTGACATAGCTAGTTACTTCACAAAGCTTAAACGATTATAGGATGAGCTAGATTCACTTAATTGCAACATCATATGCACTTGCACTTGTGTCTGCGAGGCAAAGAAAGCACAAGAAAAATCATAAGAGGATGAAAGACTCATTCAATTTTTTATGGGTTTGAATGAAGTACATGGTCAGGCTAGAGGAAACATAATCATGATGAAACCTCTATCCAGTATTTAACATGCTTACTCGCTGATTCCAGAAGATGAAAATTAGAGAGAGGTATATGCTAACCCTCTTGTCTCTACTAATACTTCATTTATCATGGAAATGAACCGAGCAGATCTTCAAGGACGGGGTACTTTTGCAGGGCAGGCAAGCTTCACACAAAGAAATGGGAAACAAAATTGTCAGAGCAGTTTCAAAGAACTTCAAATGATTTTTAGAAGACTAGAAATCCAGCACAAAAACCATTATTCCCTAAGGCAAAGAAGACAAAGTTTAGTCCAAATATTTCATGCTCCTACGGCAAGAAAACAGGACATAGTGTGGGAGACTGTTACAGATTAATTGGCTTTCCGGATGATTTTGAGTTCACAAATCCAAGAACATGTCAGGGAACCATAAGAAGTAATGGTGCTATTTTAGGAGAACAGGGGAATGATGCTAGAAATTATTATGATGCTTTGAACCAGCACCTATCTAAGGATCTGTTTACACAATTGGTTCAATTGATCAAACAAGTAAGGATTGCTGATACAGGAAATCCAAGTTCAGCTATCAATGCTTATGCAGTGGTTGGTACTATTATCAAGTATTCTATAACATGTCTTTTAGACATGGATTATAGACTCTAGAGCTTCAGAGCATATGTGTTTTGACTCAAATGCTTTTATTTCCTTATCTCCACTCCATGTTCCTTTGCATATAAATCTGTTTAATTCCTTTAAGGTCACATAACGCATATAGTAAAGGTTTCTATTCTGCCAATTATATTCTAAAAAATGTCCTTCATGTTCCTACTTTCAGATATAATTTATTGTCTATTAATAGGTTCTCTATTTAGTTTCAGTGCATACTCTCATTCTGTTCTACTCTATGAATGTTGTAGGCCTCTTCAATGAAGAGGGGTCAAGTTTTTGGTGAAGTGAAAGAGTGACTATATCTTTTGAATCCTAATGCAATGAATTTTAGGAATAACAATAAAGAGAATGTAGTTTCATGTCATGATGGTTTTAGTCAAAGTTCAGTATTTTCTTTTTCTGCTAATGCAAATCTGATGTAACTCTTTGTCATATTAGATTGGGGTAAATGCCTTTTTTATCAATGAGACATCTCAGTTTTATTTATTTTCCATGAAGTTCTGAATGTTTCTATGATATTTGTCCCAAAGATAGAAAACTAGACATCCATTTCCTTTGAATCAAATTAAATCAAAGAAAGTATTTGAGTTAATTCATGCAGACATATGGGGATCTTACAAGTTCCCACATACAATGGTTTAAAATGTTTCTTAACTATTGTCGATAATTTTAGTAGGGGCTCTTGTACTTTTTTATTGAGCACCAAAAGTAATGCATTTGAGGTTTTAAAGAACTTTCTCACAATGGTTGAAAGACATTTTGCCACCAAGGCGAAACAACTAAGGACAGACAATGATTGTAAGCTAGGTAAAGGCACACAATAATCCGCTTTCCTTTATTCTCATGGTATTTTTAATCAAACATCATGTGTTGCTACTCCTCAACAAAATAGAATAGTTGAGAGAAAACACAGACATCTCCTAGAGACTTCTCGAGCTCTACTTTTCCACTCCAAGGTTCCTATTACTTATTGGGGAGAATGTATACTGACTGCTACTCATTTGATTAACAGGATACATTCTAAGGTTCTTCAAGAAAGAACACCATACTATGTGTTGTTCAAACAATCCCTTTCTTATGATACTCTCAAGGTATTTAGTTGTCTATGCTATGCTTCTACTTTATCTAGTGAGAGAGGCAAATTTGACCCAAGAGCAAAACCATGTGTTTTTCTAGGTTATCCTCTTAGACAGAAATGTTACTAGTTGCTGGATTTAGACACAAGGAAAATTATAGTGTCTAGGGATGTTGATTTCTATGAGGACAAATTTCTTTTTGCATCCACTCTTATACAACCTAATTCCATTTTCTCTCTTATTTCTGCACAAGATCCTCTATATACTAACTTCCTATTCCCTGATCCTATGCTTAACCCCAATATGCCTTCCACTCCTACTAATCACTCATTGCCTCCACCTTCTGTCCTTCTTTCCAGCCCACTTGAATCTAGTAGCTCTACTCATAGAATTTCTTTTTCACCTATCTCTACCAGATATCCCTCTCCACATCCTTCACATTCACCTATGTCCAGAATACTCCTCAAACCACTACATTTGTTTTGCTTAGGATATCGTCTAGAGAGTCTAAATGGCCAAGTCATCTCAAGGATTTTGTTTGTAACAACATTTTCCTCACTAAACTTACATCTTGTTTTGCAGATCCTGTTGTGACTAATTTATGTTCTTTTGAGACTTTATCATCTCACAATCAATATGTGTTGCAGTCCGTTTCACAAATATCAGAACATACTAGTTTCACTTAAGCCTTAATGCACCCAGGTTGGCAAGAGGCCATGTGACGACCCAAAGGGTCATCACCTATTTTTAATTAATTCTGTACTTTCGAGGCCTTAAAAACCTTATTTAGAGTCACCTCTATTTGCGTTTACAGTCCGGGCTCGTAGCCGAAAACTTTAAATATGAAATTCTATGAAAAATACTAAGTTTTGATATTAAAATAAATAAATTTGACTTTGGTCAACTTTTTAGATAAACGGACCCGACCCCATAATTTGATGATCTAATAGGGTTCGTAGGAAAATATGGGACTCGGGCGTATTCCGGGAATCGAATTCCGAGGTCCCGAGCCCGAGAAATGAATTTTTAAAAGAAATTGTTTTTCTAAAATTGTTAAGGAAAAATTAAAATGATATTTGATCGGAACGTGTTGGTATCGGGCCCGTATTTTGGTTCTGACATCCGGTACAGGTCTTATATGTGAATTAAGATATTTCTGTAAAGTTTGGTTAAAATCGGACGTCGTTTGATGTGTTTCGGACTTGAAATAATAAATTTGGAACTTGATGAAGTTTTGTAAAAATACTTTGAATTTTAGGTTTAATTTATTGATAATGATGTTATTTAGGTGATTTGATCGCACAGTTAAGTTCGTATAATGTTGTTGAGTTAGTTCATGTGTTTGGTTAGAAGCCCCGAGGGCTCGGGTGTGATTCGGATGTATTCCGGAGTGGTTTTAGCCATAGAAAAGTTGCAGAAAAATGTTGTCATTTGTGTCAAGTGATTTCCTCTGTGCGATCGCATAAGAAAGGCCGCAATCGTATAGAGAAAACTTCAGGGGTTCACAAATCCTTCTATGCGATCGCATTCTCCTCTCCGCGATCGCATTGTGTAAAGCCTCATATTTCATTTTTATTTTATGCGATCGCGTGTTATTGTCCGCGATCGCAGCGCTCAGCAATTCTACCCTATGCAATCGCAACCTGTTGTCCGCGATCGTAGTGCCCAGTAAACCTTACCTTATGCGATCGCAATCTGTTGTTCGCGATCGCATAGAACAAATTCGCCCAGTTATTTTAATTCTCCAAAACATAACCATTACGGGATTTCATAAAACTTCTCAAACTTTTTCTTCTCCAAAGTTCTAGGGCGACTTTTGAAGCATCTTTTCACCATTAACTCATGGGTTAGTAATCTTTAACTCGTTTCTTTCATTTTTCATCAACATCTATTAAAATTCTAGGCCTAAATCATGTAATTAAGGGTAGAGGTTAGGGATTTGGATAGGGTTAGGACTTTTAATTAATTGTGATTTAAACCTTATTTTGGGATCGAATTCTGAAAATAATTATATATTCGGGCTCATGGGTGAACGGGGGGTTTGATTTTGGTCAGAACCTCGTGATTTGATCAAGCGGGCCCGGGGTCAATTTTTGCGTTTTTGGGAAATGTGATGGAAAAGCTATAATTAGGCATTGGGTTCACATTATTTAGCATTTATTGATGTATTGGAGTCATCTATGTATAGATACAATTGAATTGGAGCCGGATTCGAAAGGAAAGACGGTTATTAAGGATTGAATTGGCCGTGGAAGTTTGAGGTAAATGTTTGGTCTAACCCTAGCTTGAGGGATTAGGAGTTTAGTCCTATTTGCTATATGGTAATTGTCGAGTACGACGTATAGACATGATAACGAGTATCTATACGTTGGTATTTAGCATGACCGTGAGTCTTTTAATTGTGAATGTATTGATTTTGTTGTATTTCTCTTGCCTTGGTGATGATTCCTATTTGTTGTGAAAAGCTTGTGAAGGAAAATTGTGACCTATGAACATCGAGGAGCACTGGCTCAAGTTATATTACAATTGTGAATGAATATATAATGGTTGAACCCTTTGGAGCATTTGCTCAAGTGGTAAAGTGAGATATAAAATAAAAGTGAAAGAAAGAGAAACAATATTTAAATTGTTCCCTTGCCGGAATATTGTTGCTTATTGGTTATTTTCCCTTGCCGGGAGTTGAGATTATTGATGTTGTACCCTTGCTGGGATTTAATTGTTTAATTGTGTTCCCTTACCGGGATTTCTATATTATTTTGTTTATTCCCTGCCCCTTATTTTTGATTGTTTATTTGTGTGAGGAAGAGTGTTAAAGCACGAAGGGTGATGACATGCATTGTTTGCTTATTGTGAGGAAAGAGTGTAAAGCACGAACGGTGATACCGTGCATTATTTGCTTATTGTGAGGAAAGAAAGTAAAGCACGAAGGGTGATGTCGTGCCGCACGATGTACCATTTTGTGCCAATTCTATTGATTATATGTGAGGAAAATGAGTAAAAGCACGAAGGGTGATGTCGTGCACATTATTATTATATCATTGCTTGGTGAGGATTAGAGTAAAAGCACGAAGGGTGATGCCGTGCACAGTTTTATCATATCATTGCTTTGTGAGGATGAGAGTAAAAGCACGAAGGGTGATGTCGTGCACTTATTGATTTTTTATTCTTTATTGATGTCTAGCTATGCTGCTTTCTTCGTTATTTGATGATTTTTTTTATTCGGAGTTTTTATCTTCCCCACAGCATGCTCCCCATATTTGACTGGTTAATTTTTGTATCTCGATTTTGCTGTATATGTATATATAACTGCACAGGTTTATGTGGTAGTTCGGTCTATCCTCGTCACTACTTTGTCGGGGTTAGGCTAAGCACTTTCCAGCACGTGGGGTCGGTTGTGCTGATGCTATACTCTGTGCTCTTTTGCACAGATCCAGGTGGCAGAGCAGATTATGGTGCGCAGCAGTAGTTAGGGTGCCGACTTTCAGTCTACGAGACTCCGAGGTTGCCTTGCTGGCGTCCGCAAGCCCGACGTCTCTTCTTTTAGCTTCTATGTTCTGTTGACATTTGTATTCGAGACAGACTATGTCCTTTATTTCAAACTTTTATTTGTAATAATCCTAGACAGTCCATGTATTGTTGCGACACTAGGTGCTGGGTAGAGACTTGTATTGGTTTTCTAAACGCTATTTGTATATCTAGTTCAGACTTCCGCTAAATTTTACTTTTCATTTTCTTTTAATTGCTTATTCAGTGATAATTTAACTGTTTAATCACGTATAAAACGAGATGGGTTAATGTTTGCGAAGGTTCTTGGCTTGCCTAGCTTCACGAGTAGGAGCCATCACGACACCCAAGGTGGGAAATCTGGGTCGTGACAAGTTGGTATCAGAGCACTAGGTTACATAGTTCTCATAATTCACGGATAAGCTCAGTAGAGTCTGAGGGATCGGTACGGGAACGTCTGTATTTATCCCCTAGAGGCTACATAGTTAGGAAAAGTTTCACATTTGTTCTTTCTTGTCGTGTGGTTTGGTTCCTCAATGCTAATTGAATTTCTACTCTATTTTTTCAAAGATGGCGAGAACACGTGCTTCCTCATCTACTGATCAGCAGTCCGAGCCCTAGACAGTTCATGCTAGGGGCAGAGAGTGAGGTCGAGGCATGGCTAGAGGTCGAGGTAGGGTCAGACCTCAGCCCCGAGCAGCAGCACCAGTAGCGGAGCCTCAGGTTGACTTTGATGAGGAGGTTCCAGCCCCAGCCCCAGCAGTTTCAGTGGGCCCAGCTCAGGTCCCAAAGGGATTTATTGCTACCCTAGTTCTTCAGGACGCTCTGGTCCGATTGGTGGGCCTCATAGAGAGTGTCACCCGAGCAGGTTTGCTTCCTGTAGCACCAGCCACTTCTCAGGCTGGAGGAGGAGCCTAGACTCCTACTACTCGTACTCCAGAGCAGGTAGCTCCCCCGACTCATGTAGATTTATTATTTTTAGACATGGTTGACTTTGATATTATATTGGGGATGGACTGGTTGTCACCCTACCATGCTATCTTGGACTGCCATGCCAAGATTGTGACCTTAGCTTTACCGGGTATGCTTCGTTTAGAGTGGAAAAGGACTCCTGGTCATTTTACCCGCAGTGTTATATCGTATGTGAAGGCTCGGCATATGGTCGAGAAGGGGTGTATGGCCTATTTAGCCTATGTTCGTAATTCCAGTGCTGAGGTTCTCTCTATTGATTCTGTGCCCGTTGTTTGCGAGTTCCCTGATATTTTTCCTTTAGACCTGCCGGGTATGCCACCCGACAGGGATATTGATTTCTGCATTAATCTGGCAGCACTCAGCCCATTTCTATTCCACCATATCGTATGGCCCCGCCGGAGTTGAAAGAGTTAAAGGAACAGTTGCAGGATTTGCTTGAGAAGGGTTTCATTAGACCTAGCATTTCACCTTGGGGTGCGCCAGTGTTATTTTTCAAGAAGAAGGATGGGTCGATGAGAATGTGTATTGATTACCGGTAATTGAACAAGGTAACAATCAAGAATAAGTATCCACTGCCGAGGATTGATGATTTGTTCGACCAGCTTCAGGATGTCAGGGTATTTTCCAAGATAGACTTGCGATCTGCTACCATCAGTTGAGGATTAGGGCATCCAATGTCCCTAAGATGGCTTTCCGCATTCGGTACGGGCATTATAAGTTCTTGTTTATGTTGGATTCCTTTATGATAGTCTTCGTTAATGATATATTGATATATTCCCGCAGCTAGGAGGAGCACAAGCAGCTCCTTAGAGTGGTTCTTCATACTCTGAGGGATAGTCAGTTATAGGAAAAATTCTCCAAGTGTGAATTCTGGTTGGGTTCAGTTGCATTTCTGGGTCATGTTGTATCAGCAGAGGGTATTCAGGTGGACCAAAGAAGATTGAGGCAGTCAAGAAATAGCCTAGACCAGCATCAGCTATAGAGATTCGAAGTTTCTTGGGGTTGGTAGGCTACTATCGACCATTCGTGGAGGGATTTTCATCTATTGCAGCCCCGATGACTAGACTGACCCAGAAGGGTGCCCAGTTCAGATGGTCAATTCAGTGTGAGGCGAGCTTTCAGAAGCTCAAGACAGCTCTGACTACGGCACCGGTGTTGGTTTTGCCCACAGGTTCAGGGCCTTATACAGTTTATTGCGATGCTTCCCGTATTGGGCTTGGAGTAGTATTGATGTAGGATGGCAAAGTTATTGCCTATGCTTCGAGGCAGTTGAAGATTCATGAGAAGAACTATCTGGTTTATGATTCGGAGTTGGCAGCCATAGTTCACGCATTAAAGATTTGGAGGCATTATCTATATGGCGTGGCATGCAAGGTGTTCATGGATCACAAGAGTCTTCAGTGCTTGTTCAAGCAAAAGGAGTTAAAATTGAGGCAGATAATGTGGTTGGAGTTGTTGAAGGATTATGATATCACCATCTTATATAACCTGGGAAAGGCAATGTAGTGGCCGATGCATTGAGTAGGAAGCCAGCCAGTATGGGCAGTCTTTCTTATATTCAAGTCGGTGAGAGGCCGCTTGCTTTGGATGTTCAGGCCTTAGCCAATCAGTTTGTGGAACTGGATGTTTCTAAGCCTAGTCGTTTGTTAGCTTGCACGGTCACTCGTTCTTCATTATTGGAGCGTATCCGTGATTGGCAGTATGATGATCCCCATTTGTGTGTCCTTAGAGACACGGTGTTGTGCGGAGGTGACAGGCATGTTACCTTAGATGATGATGGAGTTTTGACATTGTAAGGTTGAGTATGTGTGCCTAATGTGGATGGGCTCCGAGAGTGAGAGTTGATTTTGGAGGAGGCCCATAGCTCCCGGTACTCTATTCATCCGGGCACCGCGAAGATGTATCAGGATTTGCGGCAGCATTATTGGTGGCATAGAATAAAGAAGGATATCGTAGCATATGTAGCTCATTGTCTGAATTTTCAGCAAGTTAAGTACGAGCATCAGAGGCCTGGTGGTTTATTTCAGAGGATTGAGCTTCTCGAGTGGAAGTGGGAGAGGATCACTATGGACTTTGTTACTGGACTTACGGTGACTCGGAAGAAGTTCGATGCAATATGGGTCATTGTTGATAGGCTGACCAAGTCAGTGTATTTCATTCCTGTGGCAGTCTCCTATTCTTCTAAGAGGTTTGCTGAGATCTATATTCGGGAGATTGTTCGCCTTCATGGTTTGCCCGTGTCTATCATTTCGGATTGGGGTATGCAGTTTACCTCGCGCTTTTGGAGAGCAGTTTAGCGAGAGTTGGGCACACGGGTTGAGTTGAGCACAGCATTTCATCCCCAGACGGACCGAGCGGACTATTCAGATCTTAGAGGATATGCTCCGAGCTTGTGTTATTGACTTTGGAGGTTTGTGGGATCAGTTTTTGCCTTTAGCAGAGTTTGCCTACAACAACAGCTACCAGTCGAGTATCCAGATGGCTCCTTATAAGGCTTTATATGGTAGGCGATGTCGGTCTCTGGTTGGATGGTTTGAGCCGGGAGAGGCTCGGTTGTTGGGTACGGATCTGGTTCAAAAGGCCATGGACAAGGTCAAGATCATTCATGATAGGCTTCGTTTATCTCAGTCCAGGTAAAAGAGCTATGCAGACCGCAAAGTTCGAGATGTGGCTTTTATGGCTGGTTAGCGGGTATTGCTCCGAGTGTCGCCTATGAAGGGCATAATGAGGTTTGGGAAGAAGGTCAAGCTTAGCCCTAGGTTCATTGGTCCGTTTGAGATTCCTGATCGAGTGGGAGAGGTGGCTTATAGACTTGTTTTGCCGCCGAGCTTATCAGTCGTACATCCAGTGTTTCATGTGTCCATGCTTCGGAGGTATCACGGGGATCCAACCCACGTGTTAGATTTCAGCACTGTCCAGTCGGACCAGGACTTGTCTTATGAGGAGGAGTCGGTGGCTATTCTAGACTGGCAGGTTCGTCAGTTGAGATCTAACAGTTTCCCTTCTATTCGTGTTCAATGGAGAGGTCAGCCTCCTGAGGCATCAACCTAGGAGTCCAAGTGCGATATGCGGAGCCGTTATCCTCATCTTTTCCCCGACTCGGGTACTTCTCATTTCTGTCTGTTCGAGGACAAACATTTATTTTAGAGGTGGAGAATATGATGACCCTTCACCTATTTTTAATTAATTTTGTGCTTCCAAGGCCTTGAAAACCTCATTTAGAGTCTCCTCTATTTGTGTGCGCAGTCCGAGCGCGTAGCTGGAAAGCTTAAATATGAAATTCTGTGAAAAATGCTAAGTTTTGATATTAAAATGAATAAATTTGACTTTGATCAACTTTTTGTGTAAACGGACCCGGACCAGTAATTTGACAGTCCTGGAGGGTCCGTAGAAAAATATGAGACTCGGGCGTATGCCCGAGGTCCCAAGCCCGAGAAATAAATTTTTAAAAGAATTATTTTTCTGAAATTATTAAGGAAAAATTGAAATGATATTAGATCGAAACGTGTTGATATCGCGCCCGTATTTTGGTTCCGGCGCCCAGTACATGTCGTTTATGTGAATTAAGATATTTTTATGAAGTTTGGTTAAAATCCGACGCCGTTTGACGTGTTTCGGACTTGAAATCCTAAATATGAAACTTGATGAAGTTTTGGAAAAATTCTTTGAATTTGAGGTTTAATTTGTTGATAATGATTTTATTTAGGTGATTTGATCGCACGGTTAAGTTCGTATGAGGTTGTTGAGTTAGTTCATGTGTTTGGTTAGGAGCCCTGAGGGCTCGGGTGCGATTCGGATGTGTTCCGGAATAGTTTTAGCCTTAGAAAAGTTGCAGAAAAATGCTGTCATCTGTGTCCAGTGATTTCCTCTATGCAATCGCATAAGAAGGGTCGCGATCGCATAGAGCAAACTTCAAGGGTTTACAAATCCTTCTATGAGATCGCTTTCTTCTCTCCGCAATCGCGTTGTGTAAAGCCTCAACTTTCATTTTTCTTCTATGCGATCGCGTGTTATTGTCCGCGATCGTAGTGCTCAGCAATTCTACCCTATGCGATCGCAACCTATTGTTCGCAATTGCAGTGCCCAGCAAACCTTACCTTATCCGATTGCAATCTGTTGTCCGCGATCGCGTAGAACAAATTCGCCCAGTTATTTTAATTCTCCAAAACAAAACCATTACGGGATTTTCATAAAACTTCTCAAACTCTTTCTTCTCCAAAGTTCTAGGGCGACTTTTGAAGCATCTTTTCACCATTAACTCATGGGTTAGTAATCTTTAACTCGTTTCCTTCATTTTTCATCAACATCTATTGAAATTCTACGCCTAAATCATGAAATTAAGGGTAAAGATTAGGGATTTGGGTAGAGTTAGGGCTTTTTAATTAATTGTAATTTAGACCTCATTTTGGGGTCAAATTTGGGAAATAATTAAATATTTGGGCTCGTGGGTGAATGGGGGATTTGATTATGGTCCAAACCTCGTGTTTTGACCAAGCGGGCCATTTTTTGAGTTTTTGGGAAATATGATGGAAAAGCTATAATTAGGCATTGGGTTCACATTGTTTAGCATTTATTGATGTATTAAAGTAATTTATGTATAGATATAATTTAATTGGAGCCGAACTTGAAAGGAAAGGCAGTTATTGAGGATTGAATTGGCCGTGGAAGTTTGAGGTAAGTGTTTGGTATAACCCTAGCTTGAGGGATTAGGAGTTGAGTCATGTTTGCTATGTGGTAATTTTCGAGTGCGGCGTATAGGTATGGTGATGAGTATCTATACGTTAGTGTCTAGCATGACCGTGAGTCTTTAAATTGTGAATATATTGCTTTTGTTGTATTTCTTTTGCCTTGGTGGTGATTCCTATTTGTTGTGAAAAGCTTGTGAAAGGAAATTGTGACCTATGAACATCGAAGAGCACTGACTCAAGATATATTACAATTATGAACGTATATGAAATGGTTGAACCCTTTGGAGCATTGGCTCAAGTGGTAAAGTGAGATATGAAATAAAAGTGAAAGAAAGAGAAACAATATTTAAATTGTTCCCTTGCCAGGATATTGTTGCTTATTGGTTATTTTCCGTTGTCGGGATGTTGAGATTATTTATATTGTACCCTTGCCGGGATTTAATTTTTTAATCGTGTTCCCTTACCGGGATTTCTATTATTATTTTGTTTATTCCCTGCCCCTTGTTTGTGATTGTTTGTTTGGGTGAGGAAGAGTGTTAAACACGAAGGGTGATGACGTGCCTTGTTTGCTTATTGTGAGGAAAGAGCGTAAAGCACGAAGGGTGGTGTCGTACATTATTTGCTTAAAGTGAGGAAAGAGAGTAAAGCACGAAGGGTAATGTCGTGTCGCACGATGTACCATTCCGTGCCAATTCTATTGATTATATGTTAGGAAAGAGAGTAAAATCACGAAAGGTGATGCCGTGCACATTATTATTATATTATTTCTTGGTAAGGATGAGAGTAAAATCACGAAAGGTGATGTCGTGCACATTTTTATCACGTAATTGCTTGGAGAGGATGAGAGTAAAAGCACGAAGGGTGATACCGTGTACTTATTGATTTCTGATTCCTTATTGATATCTAGCTATGCGGCTTTCTTCGTTATTTGATGATTTTTTTATTCGGGGTTGTTATCTTCCCCAAAGTATGCTCCCCTCCCATATTGACTAGTTAATTTCTGTATCTCTATTCCGTTGTATATGTATATATAACAACATAAGTTTATGTGGTAGTCCGGTCTAGCCTCGTCACTACTTCGCCGGGGCTAGGCTAGACATTTACCAGCATATGGGGTCTGTTGTGCTGATGCTACACTCTGTGCTCTTTTGCACAGATCCAGGTGTCGGAGCAGCTTACGGTGTGCAGCAGTAGTCAGGGAGCTGACCTTCAGTCCATGAGACTCCGAGGTAGCCTTGCTGGCGTTCGCAAGCCTGGCGTCTCTTCTTTCAGCTTCCATGTTCTGTTGATATTTTTATTCGAGACAGACTATGTCCTTTATTTCAAACTCTTAATTGTCGTAATCCTAGACAATCCATGTATTGTTGTGGCACCAAGTGCTGGGTAGAGACTTGTATTGGTTTTCTAGATGCTATTTCTATATCTAGTTCAGACTTTCGCTAAATTTTACTTTTTATTGTCTTTTAATTACTTATTCATTGATAATTTAACTGTTTAATCATGTATAAAACGAGATGGGTTAATGTTTGCGAAGGTTCTTGGCTTGCCTAGCTTCCACGAGTAGGCGCCATCACGACCCCCGAGGGTGAGAAATTTGGGTCGTGACAGGCCATGAATTCAGAAATAGAGGCTTTAAAGTCAAATCATACTTCGGATGTGATGGTGTTACCACCTGGAAAAAAAGGCACTACCTTGTAAATGGGTTTACAAGGTCAAACACAAATCAAATAAGATCATTAAAAGACTCAATACTAGGTTGATAGTGGGGGAGGGGGGACATCCAAAGAGAGGGGATAGACTACACAGAAACTTTTTTCCATGTGGTCAAAATTCAAAATGACCACTATTAGATATTTATTGGCAGTGGCTGCCAAGAAAAACTGGTCAATTTATCAATTTGATGTCATTAATATTATCCTACATGGATATTTGCAAGAGGAAGTTTATATGAAATTCCCTGCTGGATTATCACCTCCAAGTCCTAACCATGTTTGTTTACTTCGAAAGTTCATTTATGATTTAAAGCAAGCCTCACGACAATCGTATGCTAGTCTTGCTGGAGCATTGAGTTTCAAAGAGTATTCTTCTTCTATGAATGATTACTCTTTATTTTTTAAAAGACAGTATTTTTTTAATTGTGAATTTAAAGTGAAAGATCTAGGTAATCTACATTACTTTCTAGGTATGGAGATTCTAAGAGAATGACAAGAAATTATTGTGTGTCAAAGGAAGTTTACCTTGGACTTGTTCAATGAATTTGACATTGCAGACTCCTCCTGTGTGGCTTCTCCCCTTGATCCTTCATCCAAGCTTACAGCAAAATCAGGGCCTCCTCTCTCAGATCCAACACTCTATCAACATATAGTGGGCAAATTAAATTATTTGACTCATACAAGGCCAGATCTTTCATTTGTCATTCTTCAATTGAGCAAATTCATGCAAAGCCCCAAACTTTCTCATCTCACAACAACCCTTCAAGTGTTACGATATCTGAAAACAAACGAGGTCAAGGGATCATTCTCAATTCAGCCCCATCCCTAAAGCTCGTAGCTTTTTACGATGCTAGCTATGCTTCATGTCCGGAAACCAGACGGTCTCTTAGTGGCTTATATACCGCACTTGGTGGGTCTTTTTTTTCTTGGAAGTGGAAGAAACATGCTTTCTTGTCTTTGTCCTCCGCTGAGGCGGAATATCGTTCTATGTGCAAGCTTGCCGCCGAACTAACATGGCCCACTCGTCTTCTTGATGATCTTTCTGTACCACCTTCATTGCCGGTTTCTGTTCTCGCTGATAGTCAATCCGCCATTCATATTGCACGAAACCCCATATTCCATAAGCGTACCAAACACGTGGAGTTAGATTTCCATTTTGTCGACGACAATTTCTTTCCGGCCTCATTTCCCCCTCTTTTGTGCCCTCAAAATCTCATCTTGCCAATCTATTTACCAAGCCGTTGTTAGGGTCTTCCCATCGTTCGATTCTTAGCAAGTTGGGGATCTCGTAGTTCCCCTCCAACTTGAGGGGGATGTTGGAAATCAATCTCACCATCGGTGCTCACACAACAGAGAAGAAGAAAAGAAGAAAGGTGTGAGTATCAAAGAAGAAAGAATAATTTTGGACAAAACAAAGTGTGTAAAATCTTGTTTCAAATCTGAAAGGACACATGGCAACATCCTAGAGTCTAAAGTTGGTCATGATAGATTAAATCTAGACAATATAAATAATAACACAATTCCGGAACCTTCTCACACATGTAAGAAGGTTCACATGCATGAGAGATAGGAAAGAATATTAGTTGGTTATTTTGTTATAATTAGTTTAGTACATACATGACACATGTACAAATACTGTAGGATTCTTCTATTTCTATTTTCTTTCTAGTTTTCTTTTACTAGGAATATACTTGTATAAATATACATGGCTTGTACAGAAAGAAATCAATTAGAAAATACAGAAAAATTTCCATAGTTTCCCTTCTTTCTTTCACCATTTAGATCAACTTTTAGTACTCTATTCCGTCTACTTCAATTAACTTTTTTGCCTTTTTTGTGATTCACAATATTTAATTTTTTCAAATATTATGATGAAATTCACTTCTTTTTTCAAAATTGCCCAATGAGTAAAGAGTCTTGCAGTATCTGTTATATTTCCATTGAATAAATTTAAAAAATAGTAAAGATTAATATGATCAATTTTATAGTTAATTAACGTTAAAAGTTGAATTTCTTAATATGTGTGATAATAGCCAAAAATTAATTAAAATGGACCTGAGGGAGTAATAAATAGGATGAAGTATGTTAGAACATAACAAATCATAGATATTGCTTGGATTCTCTGAAAATATTTTCGTATTCATATTGGATCCTCCAAATTTTACATTATTTTTAGAGGATTCAGCATACATTTAATGATAATTTCGAAGAGTACGAGCAATATAATAAATATTAATTATGAAATTAATAGAATGTTTTCTTGATTCTGAAATTGGCATACCATCAATTGGCATGAGAAATCTGTTTAATTAATACATAAAGCAATGACTATATCACAAGAACATATAATACAGTTAAGTCACAACTAGTTTGGGGGAAAAATTAAGCCACCCCTTGTTAAAGAATCATGTTTGTCGAATAATCTTTTTCCTCTCTCTTAGTTTTTATTTTCTGTGTCTTTTGTTTACCCATATCTAGTATGAAGCATAGGTCTCTAGAATGATATTTTTTTAGAAGTTCTTGTAATTTTTATAATTAGAAAAAGGTCTCTTCAATGTTTCCATCCAATTTAGAAAAGAGGTTAGTGCAATTTACCCTAATAAATACATAAACTGACATTAAAAGAGAATAAAATAATATTAAATTACAACAGTTAAGCATCAAAATCATGTTTTTTGGACGACATTGATATTAACCGAATTTTGTCAATTTTGTTATTATGGTAAGTTATCTATTCTAACTTTTGTAAATAATTACTTTGAATTTGATGTAAACAATTATATATTGTTATAAGCCAATATAATCCGAAGGCATAAAAAACTAAGTACATACTAACTATATACCGAAGTTAAACTCCTTTATTTCTAAGTCAAGAAGACAATGCAATTTTTGAGTGGATTGAGTAAGATTTTGTGTGGAAAAAATCCACTCATGAATCCAATAATGTTATTTTATTGAAGGGTCCACTAAATGCAACACTAATAATAAATCTCATTGTGATAAATGGATAGAATGTTGTAACACTTTTCTAACGGTCAAAATGTGAACTTTTATGTTCACAAGATAAAAAAATATTTCTCTAAGTATGAATGCTTTAATAGATCGTAGAACTTCAAGAGAGTCCTTGTAATCTCAAACTTAAAAAATATTGCATAAAAAAGTAAGAGGAGGAATTTCATAGTTTAGGGTAAGATCATTGACAATATCCAAGTATTTCTTTTATACTGAAAAGTCGTATTAGTATTTACTTCGATTAATAAAAATCATTCGAATAATATCATTACCTTAAAATTTTAAATGATCACGTAAAACGAGTCTATCAGACTTTTCCCCCATAATCATCTCAGTATATATTTTTCGACTACTTCAAATTAGAGGTGAAGTACACAAATAGTCCTTTGAATTTTTATTTCCGTTTTCCTCGTGATCAGAATTTCAAGTTTAACAAGTGTGACCCTTCACTTGCCCTATGGCTATAGGTAATACTACTTTTGACCTTGAAATTCTGCTCACAAGGCAAACGAGGGTTAAAAGTTAAAAATCACCCCAAAAAAGTCATACTTCTGCAATTTTTGTTAAATTAGAGCAATTGTTGAAAAGACCGCCTTAAAATTGTATTGTTGGTTCCTTAGCATGGGGGAAAATTCAAATATAGCCATTTGCTGGATTTGTAATTGACAAATACCCACATATATAAAAGTCACTAAAAATAGCCAATTTTTGGAATGTATGAGGTTATGACAGTGTTATAGATTTCGAACCTAAAAAGGTAAAATCCATTACAGTATCCTGGACAAAATCTAAGACATTGTCATGGAGTTTTACTTTTTTTTGAAGTTCAAAATCCATGACACTATCATGAGTTTCAAAAATCAGGACAATATTATGAAATTTTTACTTGTTTAAGTTCGAAATCTATAACACTGTCATTGAGTTTTCACATTAAAAGTGGCTATTTTCAACAAATTTTCAAACTCTAGCTATTTTTCAAAAATGGTTCGAAAAGTGGCTAGGCCATACAAGTTTTACATAGTGAATTGCCAAAAAGACAACATATTGACGTCCAATTAAGACATCAAATTCATGTAGTAACGCAAATAAGCATAGAACAATTCGTATTATATTGAGCTAGCGAGAAATTCGAGTACCATTGTGTGTAAAAGCAGACGATACATCACAAGCAGTGGCGGAGCTAGGATTTATACAAAGGGATATCAAAATCAAAAAATATTATGCTACAATTAGAAATGGAACTTGCAACATTCAGTAACTTTTGATGCCCTTGACCATTGCACTAGTAATTTACCTTGTATCAAAGGCTGTCAACCCCTTGTATGTATTCAATTTTTTAAAAAAATACATATCTACACAGTGTTATTTTTCGGCGAAAGGGTGTCGGTTAACACCCCTCGGACAAGGGTAGCTCCGCCCCGGATCACAAGATCCTTTTGATCGTATCGAACACTAACACGCAACACCACAGATAATTTAGAAACAAGTACTCCCTGATCGCAATTTCTATAACGATATTTAATTGGATACGAAGTTAAAAAAGGAAAGAAAAACTATTAAAAGTTGTACTCTAATTTAAAATAAGTCATAGGCATGTACATGAGTGTAAAAAACTGAGAATATTACAGTTAAATTATTTTTAAATAAAGAAGTATGATATTCTTTTTATAACAGACTACTAAAAAGATAACATGACATATAAATTAGGATTGAAAAAATACTAGAAAAATATTTTCTGTCGTTCAAATCATAACGTATCATTTAGAATGTTATCAAATTCTGTGCGTGCTCTCAAATACATAGATAGATTCATTGGATGTAAACAAATAGTAATAATTAATTCCTATGCTATGCAAAAAAGAAATTGCCAGAAAAAGGCTACAATATCAATGGTCCAAGAATCCCAAGCATGCTGATCTTGCAATAGTACATATTGAATTATAATGAATAAATTAATGTTTGTGGGTCTCATAACCAGCTAGTAAAAAGTTAACTTTAAGAGAAACCACAAGGTTTTGAATCTTGGATTAAAAAAATTTGCTTACTTTTTTTTATTATTCTATTTATTCAATCTTTTATTTGGTTAATTATTCATTTATTTATTCACTAGGCAAGAAAAAGTAGGGAAAAGGGGGAAAAAATGTGAGAATCATAGCCACCTATGCCATTAACCATAAGAGCTCATTGATGTTTTTCCTTTGTAGGGCCCTCATCATGTTTTTTTAAATAAGAAAATGTTCTTTTTTACTTGAAAACAGCCTTTTTATTATTGGTTATATCAACCCTTTGCACTATGTTAATGATTCCCTCTCTAAATATAAAGAAGTTGGAGACCCTACTTGACAACATATATCTTTAGTAAAGCAGAGTAAAATTAGATTTGAATATATCCCAATTTGGATCTTGATTAGATTCTTTAATTTGGAATTATTTGGTTTATTTCTATTTGTCTAAATTTTGATGGACAGAGTTATCCGATACATATATTGGTGGGAAGTAATAGGTGTTCAATGAAATTGTTAAGGTACGTATAAGTTGATCTAAACATCACTGACATAAAAAAAATTAAAAATAAATTTTAAAAACTGAGTTGTTGTGTATTAGCAACTCCAAATGTGATAGAATTTTGCACATACATCTCATGACTTAATTAGGATATATAATTTATGTGCAACTCTTATCCTTTCACAACAACAACAATCCATATTTTATTCTTTCTTTCTTTTTTAGAAAAAAAATTTTTGGGGTGAAAATGTGCCTTAGAAAAGTGATAAGAGAAAGTAGAGAAAAACCTTTAGTAAGATTGAAGCACTTCAAGTAGGTGATATAAGATAAAACCTTTGAATAGTTATATGTAATTTATCAATAGATCATAATTTAAAATATTAAGAAATCCAAATTCACATTAAAAACTAAAGGAGATATACAATCTTTAAGAGACAAAGGGAGTATTTATAGTATTGTACTTCATTATATATTATTATTAATTCATTCATTCTCAAACATTAATCGTTTGACAAATTAAATATATATTAAATACTTAATTTAATAATAAGAAGTCATTTTTTCTTCGCTAAATCTCTCTTTATTGCTTCGGTTGGTATAATCTAATTAAGAGAGACACTTAATAGATAAAGAATAATTTAATTAAACGTTTTACAATTAAAATTATTAAATCTCTTTGTTAATGGTGTACAAGATATAGAAATTGAGAGTATAATTAGAGAGAATTTTCTGTATATTAAATTGAAATCATCTGTACAAGGACACTGTATTTGTATACATGTGTTTCTAGAAAAGAAAATAAAAAGGAATAAAGGAATAAAAGAATAGCCTATGAAATATGTATACTTGTCCTAATACTATTTGTGTATGTCTAACAAAATAACTAACACTATCATTCTTTCTTCAAATGGTACAATACGTGCATGTGGGAAGCTTCCAAATTTTGAGTGTAAATTGGACGGACCAGATTTAATCCATCAACATTTCTTTGAACAGTTGAGATGAAGCCACGTGGCTCATTGACTCCTTTAGTATAGTCAAAGATTTAATTGTGTCTTAGCTTAGTTTTGTCCGTCGTCTTCAACCTTAGCTTTCCACTGTCATTTTCTTCATCCATCTTCTACAACCTTTGTTCTTGTCCACTGTCATTGCCATTACAAAGCATGGATTTATTTATTCCAACACCCCCCCCCCCAAGTTGGAGGGGGTAGAATACACACCCAACTTGCCAAGAATGAGCGTGTGAGCAGGCCCTGTTAAGGGTTTGGTGAATAAATCAGCAAGTTGCAATTTTGAGGGAACAAAGGTCAGAGAAATGAGGCCTGAGAGAAATTGTTGTCGTACAAAGTGGCAATCGAGCTCGACGTGCTTAGTCCTTTCGTGAAACACGGGATTTCGGGCGATATGGATGGCAGCTTGACTATCGGAGAAAATAGGAACAGGGATCGGAGGAGGAACTGAGAGATCTGTGAGCAAACGAGTCAACCAAGTCAGTTCTGCAACCAAACGCCGCATAGAGCGATACTCCGCTTCTGCTGAAGAAAGAGAAATAGAGGCTTGTTTCTTGGATTTCCAAGACACAGGAGAACCTCCTAAACTGATAAAGAAGCCACTAACAGAGCGGCGAGTATCCCTACAAGAGGCCCAGTCGGCATCACAGAAAGCCAAGAGATCTAAAGAGGGATGAGCATTAAGAAACAGTCCCTGGCCAGAGGTGGAGGAGATGTAATGAAGAACACGCAAGGCCGCAGTGAAATGACCAAGGCAGGGTCGTTGCATGAACTGACTGAGGCTGAGTACAACAAAAGAGAGATCTGGTCGTGTGTGAGTCAAATAGTTGAGTTTACCCACTAAGCGCCGATAAAGAGAAGCATCAGCTAATGGAGGACCAGAATCAGCAACCAATTTGGAAGAGGGATCCAGGGGTGAAGAAGCTGAAGGTAGAGTTGAGCAATCAAACTCGTGAAGCAAATCAGAGGTAAATTTCCTTTGAGTAATAATGATTCCCTTGTCTTCTCGCAAAATTTCCATCCCTAAAAAATAATGAAGTGGTCGAAGATCCTTCATTTAAATTCAGAATGTAGAAATATTTTGAGGTCTGTTAATTCAGCGAGATCATCCCCTGTAAGTAGTATGTCATCAACGTAGACTGCAACAATAGAGATCAGAGGACCTGTTCTCTTGAAGAACAGAGAATAGTCATTAAGAGAAGCAGAAAAACCTTTGAAACTGAGTGCCCCTGCAAGCCTGGCATACCACTGCCTGGATGCTTGTTTTAAACCATAAAGAGACCTCTTAAGTCGACAAACATGGTTGGGACTTAGGGAAGGTAGACCAGCAGGAATCCTCATATAAACTTCTTCTTGTAATTCCCCATGTAAGAAAGCATTGCTCACATCAAATTGAGAGATAGACCAACCTTTCTTGACAACAATAGAAAGCAACCATCTGATTGTGGTCATCTTAACAACTGGAGAGAAGGTTTCAGTGTAATCAATACCTTCTCTCTGAACATTACCCCTTGTAACCAATCGTGCTTTGAGTCTTTCAATAGAACCATCAGCATTATGTTTGACTTTATAGACCCATTTACAGGGTAAAGCCTGTTTCCCAGTAGGTAGAGGTACCACATCCCATGTGAGGTTTTCTTCTAGAGCTTTAAGTTCTAAGTTCATAGCTTGTACCCAACCTGGGTGAGAGCAGGCCTGGGAATAAGAGGTAGGTTCTGTAAAAGAGGATACTGATTGGAGGAGGTGTTGATTAGAGCTAGAGAGGGCAGAGAAAGCAAATTGAGAGGGGGAACAAGCAGAGGTGAGACAGGAAGTAGTGACATCACTAAGGTAAATGTTGCTGCAAACATAATCCTTAAGATAACTAGGCTTAGTGCCTAGGTAATCCCTATTAGATCTCCTAAGTGGAACAGGAAGAGAAGGAGGCATAGGTGAAGTAGTAGGAGTAGGAACATGAGGAGTGTCTTGGGAAGAAGAGGAACCAGGGGAAAGATCAGAGGGAAAGCAATCTTGTGTTATAGTGGAGGTAGGCTGTGGGGAAGCATTTGAGGTGGAAGGAGGTATAGGAAATGTAGGATGAGGGCATGGAGAGAGGGCAACTTGAGGCATATGGGAGAAAGGAAAGATGTGTTCAATGAAATGAACATCCCTGGACACAAACAATTTCCTGGTGGTGAGGTTCAACAACTTATATTCCTTTTGACCAGCAGGATAGCCCATGAATACACATGCTATGGCCCTAGGATCAAACTTTCCTCTGTTATGTGACAAGGTGGAAGCATAACAAAGACAATCAAAACTTCTTAAGAAAAAATAAGAGGGTGCTTTCCCAAACAGTAGATGATAGGGAGTATGTCCTTTGAGCACTCTAGAAGGAAATCTGTTGATGAGAAATGTAGCTGTTAGGATGCATTCTTCCCAATAGCAAAGAGACACTTTAGATTGAAAAAGCAAAGCTCTAGCAATTTCTAACAGATGTCTATGTTTCCTCTCCACAATCCCATTTTGTTGAGGAGTTCCCACACATGAAGTCTGATGCAGAATACCTCGTGACAAGAAAAACAGGGAAGTNAGGAACTGAGAGATCTGTGAGCAAACGAGTCAACCAAGTCAGTTCTGCAACCAAACGCCGCATAGAGCGATACTCCACTTCTGCGGAAGAAAGAGAAATAGAGGCTTGTTTCTTGGATTTCCAAGGCACAGGAGAACCTCCTAAACTGATAAAGAAGCCACTAACAGAGCGGCGAGTATCCCTACAAGAGGCCCAGTCGGTATCACAGAAAGCCAAGAGATCCAAAGAGGGATGAGCATTAAGAAACAGTCCCTGGCCAGATGTGGAGGAGATGTAACGAAGAACACGCAAGGCTGCAGTGAAATGACCAAGGCAGGGTGAAGAAGCTGAAGGGAGAGTTGAGCAATCAAACTCGTGAAGCAAATCAGAGGTAAATTTTCTTTGAGTAATAATGATTCCCTTGTCTTCTCACAACATTTCCATCCCTAAAAAATAATGATGTGGTCCAAGATCCTTCATTTTAAATTCAGAATGTAGAAATATTTTGAGGTCTGTTAATTCAGCGAGATCATCCCCTGTAAGTAGTATGTCATTAACATAGACTGCAACAATAGAGATAAGAGGACCTGTTCTCTTGAAGAACGGAGAATAGTCATTAAGAGAAGCAGAAAAACCTTTGAAACTGAGTGCCCCTGCAAGACTGGCATACCACTGCCTGGATGCTTGTTTTAAACCATAAAGAGACCTCTTAAGTCGACAAACATGGTTGGGACTTGGGGAAGGTAGACCAGCAGGAATCCTCATATAAACTTCTTCTTGTAATTCCCTATGTAAGAAAGCATTTCTCACATCAAATTGAGAGATAGACCAACCTTTCTTGACAGCAATAGAAAGCAAACATCTGATTGTGGTCATCTTAACAACTGGAGAGAAGGTTTCAGTATAATCAATACCTTCTCTCTGAACATCACCCCTTATAACCAATCATGGTTTGAGTCTTTCAATAGAACCATCAGCATTGTGTTTGACTTTATAGACCCATTTACAGGGTAAAGCCTTTTTCCCAGTAGGTAGAGGTACCACATCCCATGTGAGGTCTTCTTCTAGAGCTTTAAGTTCTAACTTCATAGCTTGTACCCAACCTGGGTGAGAGCAGGCCTGGGAATAAGAGATAGGTTCTGTAAAAGAGGATATTGATTGGAGGAGGTGTTGATTAGAGCTAGAGAGGGCAGAGAAAGCAAATTGAGAGGGGGAACAAGCATAGGTGAGACAGGAAGTAGTGACATCACTAAGGTAAATGTTGCTGCAAACATAATCCTTAAGATAACTAAGCTTAGTGCCTAGGTTATCCCTATTAGATCTCCTAAGTGGAACATGAGGAGAAGGAGGCATAGGTAAAGTGGTAGGAGTAGGAACATGAGGAGTGTATTGGGAAGAAGAGGAACCAGGGGAAAGATCAGAGGGAAAGCAATCTTGTGTTATAGTGGAGGTAGGCTGTGGGGAAGCATCTGAGGTGGAAGGAGGTATAGGAAAGGTAGGATGAGGGCATGGAGAGGGGGCAACTTGAGGCATATGGGAGAAGGGAAAGATGTGTTCAATGAAATGAACATCCCTGGACACAAACAATTTCCTGGTGGTGAGGTTCAACAACTTATATCCCTTTTGACCAGCAGGATAGCCCACGAATACACATGTTATGGCCCTAAGGTGGAAGCATAACAAAGACAACCAAAGCTTCTTAAGAAAAAATAAGAGGGTGCTTTCCCAAACAGTAGATGATAGGGAGTATGTCCTTTGAGCACTCTAGAGGGAAATCTGTTGATGAGAAATGTAGCTGTTAGGATGCATTCTCCCCAATAGCAAAGAGGCACTTTAGATTTAAAAAGCAAAGCTCTAGCAATTTCTAACAAATGTCTATGTTTCCTCTCCACAATCCCATTTTGTTGAGGAGTTCCCACACCCATGAAGTCTGATGCAAAATACCTTGTGACAAGAAAAACAAGGAAGCTGTAGTACTGCTGCCCAATTCTAGAGCATTATCAGACCTGATAACCTTGACCTTAGAATTGAATTGCCTTTCCACCATGCTCAAAAAATATTTTAGAACTGAAAATGCACTACCCTTTGTGTTTAGTAGATAAGTCCAAGTAGCTCTACTAAAATCATCCACAATAGTGAGAAAGTACTTGTATCCATTGTGAGTAGGAGTTCTATAAGGACCCCATGTGTCAATATGTATTAATTCAAATGGTTTCTTTGTTTTGATATGACTAATTGGAAAGGGTAATCTAGACTGTCTTGCTAATGGGCAAACTTCACAATGACAACTAGAATTAGAAACAAATGAAATGGAACTGATATATTTCATTGCATTAAAAGGCAAATGCCCCAATCTTACATGCCAACGTTTTACATCAGATTCTGATTTTGCTGAAATAGGAAAAAAAGCTGAAACAATATTAGAAAAAGATCCAGGCAACAATCTTTTAGCTGGACTAGAAAAAGAAGTTGCAATGTTGGAAAACAGGCTTCTAGGCTCTGTGACACTAGACTTGACTAAGTAAAGTCCCTCCTTAGCTTCACCAAAAACTTGAGGGCTCTTCATGAGAGGGCCCTGCAAAATACAGCCAAAAGAAGTGAAAACTAAAAGACATTTGAATCTTTGACAAAGTCTACAAACTGAGAGTAAGTTGTATGTGAAGCTAGGAATATACAAAACATTTTCCAGAACTAGTCCTGGGAAGATAGAGACACTACCAGCATGAGTAACCTTTACCCTAGAAGAATCAGGTAACTTTACCATAAGAGGAAAAGGCAGTAGTACTAGGAATAAGAATGTGTTGGCATTGAAACACATATGTTCAGTTGCCCCAGAATCTATAATCCAAGAATGGGAGAGATTAGAATTGGAAACTGAATAACAGGAAGGAGAATTAGTGAACAATATACCAGAAACTGAATTTGCATTAACATCCTGAGAAGTTCCCTGGCCTGTTTGTAGTTGATTCAGGAGATTAACCAACTGGCTGAATTGATCAGATGAGAGCTTTTGAGCAAATTGAGGTCCCTCTACCATGTTACCATGAATTTCCTTTGTATCTTCTACCACAGTGGCTGAATTTCCTTTTGGGGAATTTTGCAGTCTTTTGCTCTTAGTAAATTTGAAATCAGCAGGAAATCCCACAAGTCTGTAACAGTTTTCAATTGTGTGATTAGTCATCTTACAGTAGGAGCACATATGTGTATTCTTCTTCCCTTTGTGTGCAAAATTTCCTTTATAAGCAACATTTCCATTCCTTTGTTGAGATGCTGCTGCAGAGTTTTGATAACCCTGAGATCCTTGATTATTCACCATGAAAGAGATTCTATCTGTTGGGAATTGAGGGTTAACATGAATTTCCCTTTGATTCTCATCTTGCATGAGAAGTGAGTAAGCTTGATTAACTGAAGGTAGGGGTTTAACCATGAGTATGTTGCTCCTAGCCAATCCATAGGTTTCATTCAAACCCATGAGGAACTGGATTAGCCTCTCATCTTCCTTAAATTGCTGCATTTTTTTCTTTCCTCCTCATTCACAGTTGCATGAGCACTGCATATCAGAATTAAGAGTGTCTAATTCATCCCATAAACGTTTCATTCTAGTGAAATAAGTGGCAATGTCAGCAGTCCCTTGTACTAAATCTGCAAGTTCCTTTTGCAGGTGATAGAGCTTGGCACCATTAGGTTGCCCAAATCTGTGCTCCAGATCTGACCAAAGGTCCTTGGCAGTCTTTAAGTAGAGAACACTATCAGCAATGACCTTGGTGAGAGAATTCAATAACCAAGAGGTTACCATGTGATTGCATCGACTCCAGGTTGAGTGAGTAAGATCTGTGAGAGGTGGCATAGGGCAGGACCCATCAATGAAGCCCAATTTGTTCTTAGCTGACAGTGAGATGACGATGGATTTGCTCCAACCAGCATAGCCATGAACATCAAATGGAGTGTTCACCAGTATCATACCTGGTGCATCAGAAGCATGAAGGAAGAAGGGTTGAGAAGAATCAATGGAGTTTCCATTGCCTGCTGCTGTTGAAGAAGAAGAGGTGTGTGTGAGTGGAGTTTCAGTTACATCTGAACCAGGAGCCATGGTTGAAGAAGAAAATCAGAAAACCTGAAGAAGAAGGAAACGAGAAAGAAGAGCTACTGCTCTGATACCATATAGAAATTGAGAGTATAATTAGAGAGAATTTTCTGTATATTGAATTGAAATCATCTGTACAAGGACACTGTATTTATATACATGTGTTTCTAGAAAAGAAAACAAAAAGGAATAAAGGAATAAAAGAATAGCCTATGAAATATGTACACTTGTCCTAATACTATTTGTGTATGTCTAACAAAATAACTAACACTATCATTCTTTCTTCAAATGGTACAATACGTGCATGTGGGAAGCTTCCAGATTTTGAGTGT
>MU709012.1:2870-57627 GCA_026770625.1 Nicotiana glauca | reverse complement strand
CCAGATTTAATCCATCAACATTTCTTTGAACAGTTGAGATGAAGCCACGTGGCTCATTGACTCCTTTAGTATAGTCAAAGATTTAATTGTGTCTTAGCCTAGTTTTGTCTGTCGTCTTCAATCTTAGCTTTCCACTGTCATTTTCTTCATCCATCTTCTGCAACCTTTGTTCTTGTCCACTGTCATTGTCGTTACAAAGCATGGATTTATTTATTCCAACAGAATAACTTCATCTAAAAGGTTTCTTGAAGGGGATAAGAGAAGTTGGATCACTAATAAGATAACATTTGACTTGTTTATAACAATTGTTGAATAATAGAATCCTATTTACCACCTTTATTTAAGTTCCTTGTTAATTAGTTTGAATATTTATATTTACAAGTTATATACAAAACCATAAAAAAAAAATCAAGATCCCTTAATTTTAGCATGTCAGTTACACAATACCCACTCCCCTCCCCATTTCCAATAACCCTCCATGTAAGATTTTTTTTTCCCTTTCTTTCTTAATAATCATCCAAAATCTCTCTTTTATTTTTATACCCCCTCCTAAATTTCCGATTCTGTTCCTTTTCCAACGATTTTCAAACCCAATTTCTTTCTTCTTTATTAATCACCTAAAACCTCTATTTCTTATTGATACAATACAGACGAAATTCGGAATATTGCTCTAGAATCAAGCTGTGGGTAAGTTTTGAATCTTGTTTTCTTTCTTTCTAAAATCTTATTATATATGACTTGTATATGATAAAACACTACTCGATATAATACTAATACAACTATAATTGGATTATATTAGATTTTTAGTGTAGGGTTGTGATTGAAACTTGAAGAAGAAGAAGATCATAATTGTATCATAATTTTTCACAAAGTGTATCACGATTGTATTATAATTGTATATGAATCATCATTGTTGCAGAAACTTCATTACAAATATATGATAACTGTATATCCATTGTATATTATTACGAGAAATTGTGAGTTCTTGTCGAATTTCACAGTTTGTATCACAAATATATGATAATTTTATATGAATTTATAAGTGTTGTATCAGGTATTATTTTGGATATTAATGTATGTGATACAAATTAGATACAATTGTGATACAAGTATGATATAATTATATTTTAGGATTGATGTATCTGTTATAATTCAAATACAATTATGATACAATTATCATACAATTCCTCAATATTTCTTCATTTTTAGTGTTGTCCAGTCTCCCAGCAAAAGAACGATACAATTGATAATTTTTTAACAATATAAAGTTGTCAGCAATGATGGGAACAGAAAAGATAGAGATTCTTGCCATAGATTAGGAAATTTAATATAAGAGAGAGAGAAGAGGAAAGGACTTATTAAAAACTACGAAACATAAAGAACACAAATAAATAAGCTTCTAATATAATATATCTCGGTAAAAATTCCAAAATTAAGAATATGGGCCCAAATTAAGTTTGTTGGCCCAACTGTTACTAAGAATACGGGCCATTTCCTTTAGATTCACCAACGAGCTAATCCGTCACCTGGCAGTGGCAGGTAGGCACTTTCAAAGAAAAGCATTTCTATTGCACACATAAAAATAATTTTAAAACAAAAAGTATGCGCCGTTGCCGGGGATCGAACCCGGGTCGGCCGGGTGACAGGCGGGAATACTTACCACTATACTACAACGACTTTGATGATAAGTGGTTGAATTTCCATATATAAATTATTCTGTCAACAATAACGACAGTTTGGAAAATTTTCTTCCAAATAATGATCAAGTACCACGAAGCCACATGCGAAACGCCCAAACCCATGTATATTTGCAACAATATATTATCATCGCTTTTCAACAGAAATTCAAAAGAAATGGTTCATTTCTATATTAGGTAGATAACTTGAAAATAAAATGAATCTTAAGTTTAACTCAACCCCAAAAATTAACTCGTGAGATAAAGATTATGCAAGACCGAAAAAGAGTTCATTTGCACCATCCCACACTGATGTGGGACTTCCAACACAACTTTATCAACTTGGAACACTGATGAATTTGGGAAAGGAAAAATGATATATAGGACATGCATGTCCCTTAGCTGCTAGAATGCTAGTGTATGATTCTTAGGTGTTATAGGAATTCAATTGTCTGCTTAGTATGTGTATGGCTGTGTTGTCACTTTCCGTATAGAGACATAGAATAGGCCTGCAAGCACGAGGCTTTATTTAGGGATTTTAGCTTAACGCAAGGAGACAATTAGAGAGTTTTTTACGGCTTAGAATTGTGGGACTCGTTGATCTGAACTTTACCATTGTCAATCACGTTGAAGGAAAGCTTCTGAAATTCATATATTAGCTGAGCACAACAACCGCGATGAGAACAATCACATCAATAATAATAATGATATTGTTCTTATAATAATAATAATAAGATTTTAAAGTAACAAATACTCAGCAATCAACTATATGTTCGTATCCCTCCCTCTTATTGTACGTCTCAAAAATGTCATATAAATTAGCAATGGCTCGATGTTACTAAATTTCGTTATAATTGTATGGGTCAAAATCTGGCAACGGAATCGTACCTAAGAAAGGATAACTAAGAACCGGTTAGGTCGAGGTCGTGGTTAGGAAGGAACCTACTGGCGAGTTGAGTAGCTAGGGTCTCAGATTAGTTCAAACGACTAGCTTAATAATAAGATATTTTAGAGGAATATTCTACAGAATATTCTCTGTACTTGTATTTTCAAATAGGTAAGGGATGCGTCTCATATAAGTAGGAATAGAGAGAGAAGAAAGGGCATGTAATATTCCATACGAGAAGCTCTCTTTTGAAAAGTTGACTCTCAAGTAAATTACAATATTGTCTTTACAAAAAGATTCGATTTGTTGTTGATTCTAGACTTTCTCGCATCAAATCCAAGAAAGCTTTCTATATTCCCACGTTTGTTTGTCTTACATCATTGTCAGATGGAGAATCATCCACCTCATTGAATATATGGGTGAATCATTCTCTATACTTACAGTTTGCCATTTAGTATATTTATTGCTTGCCATTACTCCCTCATACATTCTTAACAATACCATTAAACACACTCTTGGTATTAAATAGCTTTAAATACAATTTTACGTTATTCTTATCAACGAATTTCAGATCTAGGATTTATTATTTTAACTAGGATTTACTCATTAGTATCTTATTTAATTAGTTTAAAAAAAAGGCTAGGTCAAAAAATTTGGCGCGGTCTGTGGAAATTTTCTAGTTAAAATTTTAGTTTCTTCTAGATCTAAAAAAAACACACAAAATTTTGCAAAATCCCGTATTTCCTTGTTTGCAAAAATCTGACATGGCAGGAAACGGAGAGGAAAAGAGAAAGGCGATAGTCGACCTCACCACCAACCTCCTCCACACCTTTAACGAAGTGGACGAAACGAAGGGCGAAGACATAACACCAAACACCTCTCCCAGGCGAAACAACTCGCCTTCACCTCGTGGTAGCTTCACGACCTCAGGCAGTAAGGGTACCTCTACATTCACGACAAAAGAGGCACCAACAGCAGTGAAAAAGTTACTTGAGGCATGGTTGACAAAAACGCTAACCGACTTCCTCGACAAGCCCACTCAGAGGCCGAGTAGAGAAGAGACAAGGGCCATATCAGTAGCTGACGAACACCACACGTCGCCCCCCCCCCCCGCAACAAGTATTACTCACAATGTTAGTGATGCAGGGAATGACACCGTCATAGCCGTTTTGAAGAAAATGGAGGAGATGGAAAACGAGAACAAAATGCTCCATAGCCAAATGAAAGAGCACCAAGAAAGGGTAGACGAAATACCGGGTGCCCTAAAACTTCTGCCAAAAAGAGACGTCAGTCGGTTTATTGAGAAACCATATAGCAATGAGGTTGCACCACATACCATATCAAAGACCTTCAAAATGCCATCGTACTTAAAAATATACGACGACACGATGGACCCGCAGGATTATGTGACCCACTATGTCATTGCAGTAAAAGGCAATGACCTCGCAAAAGAACAAGTATCAACCATCTTGCTGAAGAAGTTTGGAGAAACCCTAACCGGGGGAGCACTGACTTGGTACTCACTTGCTTGCGCGTTCTATAGAAACGTTTGAGGAAATGGTAGACAAATTTGTCACCGCCCATGCCGAGGCCAAGAAAGTAGAGGCGAGGGTGAACGACATATTTTTCATTTAGCAATTGCCTGGCGAAGGGCTCAGGGACTTCCTCGCCCGATTCAACCGTGTAAGAATGACCCTTCTAAATATATCTGAAGGGATGGCAGTAGCCTCTTTCCAAAATGGGTTAAGCAGAGGTGGGTCAAGGGTGACCAAAAAGTTGCTAAGTCGACTCATGAAATACCCTTCAACCACTTGAGACGAGATACACAATGCCTACTGTGCCGAGGTAAGAGCCGAGGAGGACGATCTCAACGGACCTATCCAACGTTTGACCTCAATCCAAATGGACTCTAGGAAAGACCAGAGAAATGACAGCATGAGAGATCTAGCAGGATCCTGACCCAATCGACAGAGACATCAGCTTTACGTCAGATGCACCCTCTTGCCACCTCTACGCCACGATGAAGGTCCATCCAGGCGGCGAACGGGAATCCACCAAAATGAGAAAGGTATGCCCCCTTTATTATTTGCTCACAATTTTTTGTGTTTTCTCCCTCAGAAATAGTCTACGCATTGGAGAATCTCGGCCCAAAAGTGAAATGGCCACAGAAGATGAGATCCGACCCAAGCACTAGAAAGTCAAAAAGGGTCATAAAACCGAGGACTGTATTGCCCTAAGACAAGAGGTTGTGAACAAGCTTCACCAAGGGAACTCGAAAGAGCTGATGAGAAAATCGTGGGAGAGCCAACTTCGCCCGATGGCGAGGACAACACCAGGGATCGCCCAAACCACCTTCCCTAGCTCGGACCATTCAAATGATCATCGGAGGAGGCAACAACGTATCTATCAACAGCGTGAAGTTCACCACCACCCACAATCTCAAACGGTACATCACCTATGAACGGTATGACGAACTCGAAGAAAGTTTCATCATTTATAAGTCAAATACCCACAGTTTCATTCTTCCTTATTGTGACGCTCTTGTCATTACTTTACATGTATTTGATACTGATGTAAAACGTATTATGGTCGATGACGGTAGCGGTGAATGCATCATCCACCCTCGAGTTTTCAGCCAAATGAAACTCGAGGACAAGATACTAAGATAGTACCGTGTTGCATCACGCTAACAGGATTTAACAATCCAGTTGAACGGACATCTGGAGAAATCACGTTGCCCGTCCTGGCCGGTGGCGTCACTTTGGAGAGCAAGTTCCACATCATGGACTAGGATACAACGTATAATGACATCATAGGCCGACCTTAGATACACGCCATGAAAGTTGTCCCCTCCAACTTATACCAAGTCATTAAATTTCCTACCCCTTGGGGAGTGTTATGCATTCAAGGAGAGCAATGCACGGCCCGAGAATGCTACTGTATCGCCCAATACTGCAGATACACCCAACAACTAAAAGGAAAGGCCGAGGAGGCATAGCAATTAATGAAGTCGGGGTCAAATGGCGATGAGAGGAAATACGTCATCAGAGACCTCGAAATCGTAGAAGCCATAGTGTCAACCGTAGAGGACCTCGACCCCGTCCAACTAGATGATAATGACTACAATAAGAAAGCTTTAATCGCCCATAAGTTCCAAGTTCTAGGTAAATTTTGCCAATTCTTAAAAAATAACGTAGACCTATTTGATTTTTCCCATGTAGACATGCCAGGTATCCCGAAGGAGATAAAACTCACAAGTTGATCGTCGACCTGTTTTACCCCCCAAGTGAGGCAAATTAGACGAAAGTTCAACTCCACAATAAATGACGCGGGGTTGGCAAAGAGGTCAAAACATTGCTATAGAACGAGTATATTAGAGAATCGAAGTACCCTCAGTGGGTTGCCAATGTCGTCATGATGAAAAAGGAGGACGGTAAGTGGAGGATGTGCGTAGATTTCATAGATCTGAAAAAAGCCTGCCCGAAAAACTCATTCCCGCTACCCCATATCGACCAACTCATCGACGCTATAGTTAGGCATGAACCGCTAAGCTTCTTGGACGCCTACTTGGGCTACAATCAATTCCTCATGGAGGACGAGGACCATGAAAAAACCGCTTTCATCACCCACTAGGGGACATACTGCTACAGGGTGATGCCGTTCGGGTTGAAAAATGCAAGGGTAACATATTAGAGGCTAGTAACCAAAATATTCAAAGATCAACTTGGCAAGACCATGGAAGTATATATAGATGACATGTTAGTCAAGTTAAAAAGGAAGGAAGACCATGTCAACCATTTTAGGGAAGCCTTCGACCTACTCAGACGGTATGACATGAAATCGAACCCCGAAAATTATGCCTTCGGTGAAACCTATGGAAAGTTTCTCGGCTTCTTTGTATTGTAATGAGACATCGACGTCAACCCCGACCAAATTGAGTCCATAGAAGGAATCCCAGAAAATTTAACCAGTAAGAAACAAGTGCAAAAGCTAACTGGCCGGATACTCGCCCTATCGAGATTCATCTCACGGTCCTCCGATAGATGCCACAAATTTTTTGGCATACTCAAAAAGGATAACTGAGTCCAATGAAATTTTGAGTGCGTCGACGCCTTAAAAGAACTAAAAGCCTACCTGTCTTCGCCCATGTTGCTCGCTAAAGCAGAACCCGAAGAACGTCTCCTTGTTTATTGATAACTAGGGATTTTGACACATTTTATACTCCTTCTCGCTTATGCTTTGATAAGAAATTCAAACAAAATAGTCCCAAAAAGTCTCACAAGTTGTGCTTGATTGTAGGTTTGATCAACAAAGTAAGATGTCAAAAGGAGTGAAACTTGCACAAGTGACAAAGGCAAGGCAAGCTCAGGCAAAACAGTCCCAGTGCGGCCACACTACACTTTGTGCGGTCCGCACAGGGAGATTCAGAGAGCTGTTATTTCAAGCATTAAGGTTGTGTGGCAGTACTAGGTTTTGTGCGGTCCACACTGAAGGCAATACGACCGCACTACCATTCTGTGCGGCCCGCAGAGCCAAGGTTCAGAGAAGATGAAGAATGGAGTTTTGAAGTCTGTGCGGTCCACAGTCTATTCTATGCGGACCGCCTAGAAGCCTCCGCAGCCGCAGTCCATTCTGTGCGGTCCGCGGAGCCCAAGTTCAGAGAGTGTGATTTTTGAAGTCAAGAGCCCAGTGCGGACTGCGGTCCATTTTGTGCGGTCTACACTAACCCACAAGGGCAATTTTATCCAGATTTTTTAGCCTAGTATAGATAGGTTTTTTTTCCATTTTTAGGTCCGATATTACAATACACCAGCTGCGTTCGCGGGTCGACTTTTCTTAGCCATTTTGGGCATTTTTACTTATTTTTCATCATTGAATCTTTGTATTTAACTTAGCAATTAATTAAAATGTGTTTATCTTCATCTATTTCTTTGTTTTTCTCTTTTAGTATGAGTAGCTAGACCGCATAGCTAGGCTTGTGGCTCAACCCTAGTGTGGTTAATTGATGGGTCTTGTATTTTAGGGCTAATTGACTATGGGTGTTTGGTATTTAGGCCAATTTCATGGTAATTGTTGAATTAGTGGTTTCAAACACTAGTTTGTGTTTAGTTGACTAGGGTTCTACTTGAGAAAGAGAGCCTAAGTCTCCGAAATTGATCCAGCAAGGAATTGGGGCATACTCAAGAGATTGATAGCCCCAATTAAAGGGTTAAACCTCGAGAGAGTAATACCCGACTTGAACCCTAGTTGCTTGTGCAAATTTGCATACCCAGTTGGTCTTGAGAAAGTCAATTGGGCAAAATTACTTGAACCACCGAGAGGTGTAGAGTGGGTAAAGTAGTGAAACGGTTATATCATACTCCCCAATTATGTCAATTGTGCCTTAGTTTTACGTATCTGTCAATTGACCACCTAGGCAGATGCCACTACCCTAGTACACTTTAAACTATTTGAACAATCTGTAGCATTTAACTCTTAGCTTAATTTACAATTTGTAGTTTGTTAAAAGTAGAATTATCCAAAAATGATGAGAAGTGTAACTAAGAATACATACGCATTCCTAAAATAGATAGATACTCGATTCCAATTCTAGTTCTCTGTGGATATCGATCCCGACCCAAAATCGGGTAAAAGATATTGCGACCCTCTCTTGCTACTTATTAGTAGTGCAGAGTTGGCAGTGATAATTTACCTAGTGGTTTCGATGTCGCAGTAAGTGCAGCCCTGGTACAAGAAAATAAAGGTATGCAGTCTCCAATATACTACATTAGCAAAACTTTGGTCGACGTTAAAATGAGGTACCCTCGCCTCGAGAAGCTAGCTCTGGCCTTGGTCATAGCTTCATGAAAGCTTAGACCTTATTTCTAGCGCCACCCATCTCGGTGGTCATGACTTTTCCTCTAAGAAGTATCCTGCACAAATTTGAACTATCAGGCAGATTGGCCAAGTGGGCCATAGAGCTGAGCAAGCACGATATAACCTATCAGCCGTGAACGGTGATAAAGTCGCAAGTTCTTGCCGACTTCGTTGGGGACTTCAGTGCGAAGATAATGCCCGAAGTCAAAAGGGAACCGCCAGTACTTGCGCCAAAATGCACAACTAATGGGTTCTGTACACAGATGGCATTTCTAACGCATCGGGATCTTGTATGGACTCGTGCTCGAGGTCCTAACAGGTGAAATGGTTTGGCAGTCCATACGATGCCCTGATATGATTAACGATGAGTTTGGGTATGAGGCTGTGATTTCAGGATTAAAATTGGCACTCAAGTACGGAGCACGGCAATTAGTCCTATGATGTGACTCACAACTCGTCGTTAATGATCGTTTCTAACCCTACACCACTACAAAGTGGCAAGAGCGGTCGATGGAGCTTTTACCCGAGAAGGTCAGGATCGAATCCACATGGAGCTTGATTGTTTGGGAGCTGAATTCCTATATAAGCTAGTTGTGTTTAGTGCTCTTAATTACACTTCCAATCATAATTTTTCGTTTGTTACTTATAATTTTATACTAATAAGATGTTAAATTAAACTAAGAATAAATGCTTGTAAGGTTTTCTAAATGGATAACGAGGCATTAGGGAAGTGACTTTCTCCTAAGTGAATACTTGACGGGTTCTAAAGCCCATGATAAAGTTGTTGTGTTGAGGATTGCGATATAACCAATGCACGAAACTACTCACTCTATACCTCTCAGTAGCTTGAGTGACTTTGCCCTATTTGACTTCCTCAAGACCAATTGGGTGTCAAAATTTGTTCAAGCAATATAGGTTCAAGTCGGGTATTACTATCTCTAGGTTTAACCCTTTAATTGGGGCTACCAATCTCTTGAATACAACCCAACTACACCCTAATTCGTTGCTGGACTAATTTTCCTAGACTCGAGCTCTATTTCTCAAGAAGAGTCCAAGTAAAAAATGTACAAAATAGTATTTGCAACCACCAATTCTACATAGATAACACAAATCAGTCCAAATATCAATCACCCATAAACATCTAAGCCTTAAAACACAAGACCCAAAAAATGCATACACTAGGGTTGAGCCACAACCCTAGCTAATGGGTCTAGCTACTCATAATAATGGAAGAAATCAGATATTTAGATGAATAAATAACATATATATATTATGTTTACAAGCTAAGAATTAAAGATTCAATGTTGAACTAGCTACAAAATTACTCAAAAGAGGTCCAAAACAGCCTTCACGTGCTCAGCTACGAATTAGATAACCTAAAAATCTAAAAAAGAAGTATTTATACAAGGTCGAATTTTCTAAACAAAAATACCCCTGATGGAGGTACCGTGGACCGCAGAAAATGCACCGCGACCGCGGTTAGGCTTTTTAGCTTGACTTTTCATTCTTTGAATATGGCACTGCGGACGTATAAAATGCATCGCGTTCGAGGTGGCTTCACCGTGGACCACATAAAATGAACTGCGATCACGGTGTCTTGCAATTTCCAAAATCCTAGGTTCTCTGAATCTCCACTCTACGGACCACAACAAATGGTCTGCGGCCGCAGTGAGCTACTGCGGCCGCGAAGATTTTTTCGCGGACCACACTGCCTAACATCACCAGGATTGCACCTCTCTGAATCTCCTCATCGCAGACCACACTAAATGGACTGCTGCCGCAGTGGGTCTATTGAAGCTGCAGTGGATTTTATGTTGCAGCAGTGCTTTGACTTGTTCTTGGTACTTATGCAGGTTTCACTCCTTTTTTAGCTGGTTTTAACTTCTTGTCACTTTCTTAACCAAACACTGCAAACAAGTACAACATGTAAGCCTTTGGGACTATTTATATACTTTTTAAATCCAAACTCAAGTAAAAAGGAGTATAAAATGAACTAGAATTAGGGGTGTATATTCGAACTGGTTTATCGATAAATCGAATCGATTATTTGTTATCGGTTTATCGATTTATCGATTTCGATTTCAAAATTTTCCTTATCGAGTTATCGATTTCGATTTCGATTTTGTCCTCTTTGGTTATCGATTTATCGATAAACCGATAAGAAATACTAAAAAAAATTAATTTTTTTTTAAAATTTTTTTTACCCTTATTTTATAATACCCTTTCTTTTACCCTAAGTCCCTAACCCTATTATTTCATCTATCACATTTAAGAAATGATCAAATTTAAAGCTCAAGGGAATGAAGTTCAAATTGATGGAAAATAGAATTAGCCGTGATGATGTATTTTTATTTTTTTATACCGTTGGAGTGTTGGTGGCATACATTTGATCCCTTACTTTAGTTTCGTTGCATGTGCTTGTTTACACAATTTTTATGTTATAAACGGTGTTCATCTTATTTTAGCTTCTTTTGGTCCATATTAGTTAGGCGTGTTTATAGCAATATAGTTTCCGTGGAATTCCACAAATTTTCTTATTGGTGTACTCGATAACAGAATCGATAAGCCCCAAAAATCGATAAATCGAAATCGAAAAAATTGAAACCTTATTGAAACGATAACTATAAGCATATGTACAAATCGATAAACGATAAGCATATGTACAAATCGATAAACGATAAGTAATTATCGATAAGAGTCAAAATCGAATCGATCAATCGAATGCACACCCCTAACTAGAATCCCTAGTTATCAGTCAACCAAGTTACCTGGACTTTCCAAATTAAGGAGTAACGACTACAGAAATATCAGGCCAAAATTTGCAAGCTATTACTCAAGATCGACGAATGCCAGCTCGATCAAATACCCCGAGCACAGAACATCAAAGTAGAGGGCTCACTAAACTGACAGTGGCCACCAAAAGCATAACCGGGGAAAGGGACGTGGTCACCCTCCTCCATTCATCGATCGATCAAATCGAGGTACGTAGTATAAACTTGACTTGGGACTCGCGCAATCGTATTATCTCATATTTGCATGATGGGGTGCTTCCACCTGATAAAAAAGAAGCCAAGAAGCTTTGAATGCAGGCGGCCAGGTACAACGTCATCAATAACGACTTGTACAAAAGGACATTTGGCGGCCCCCTAGCAAAGTGCTTAGGACCAAATCAAACGCGGTGCGTCCTCGAAGAAGTACCTGAAGGTCACTACGGAGCTCATACCGGCAATCAATCTCTCGTTAGATGCCTCATATGAGTGGGCTACTACTGCCCACGATGAAAAAGGAGTCTGCCGAATTTGTAAGAAAATGTGAGCAATGCCAAAAATATGCCCCCGTGATTCACCAAGCGGATGAGCTCCTCCACTCAGTCACCTCGCCTTGGCCTTTCATCAAATGGGGAATGGACATCGCCAGACCCCTCCCAGCGGGACGAGGTAATGTACGATTTATTTTAATTTAACTGACTATTTTTCCAAGTGGGTGGAACCAGGTGCATTCCCTCAGATACGCGAGCAAGAAGTAATCACATTCATATGGAGAAACATCATATGCCGTCTTGGCATACTCAAAGAAATCAATTATGGAAACGGCCCCCAGTTCACTAGGAAAAAGACCGTCGAGTTCTTTGAAAAATGGAACATCAAAAGAATACTCTAGAAGCCATATCACTCTGCGAGCAACGTTCAAATGGAGTCCTCCAACAAATCAATATTGAACATCATGAAAAAGAAGCTCGAGAACGCTAAGGGAGTGTGGCCGAAATTGTTGTCGGAAGTGCTATGGGCATACCGCACAATGCCAAAAACAAGTATAGGATAAACACCATATTCACTAGTGTCGCGCCCCCTTTTTCTCGTGAAATCAGATTTTTGACATTTGGGAAGACAACTTGTTCCCTTTTGGGAATTTGGTTTAAGAGAATTGAAGAGTCTCCACCTAATGATTTAAGTGCATTAGGACACTAAGAAGGGTTTTGTTTGAATAACCAGAGATTGGGTAAGGGCTTGAAATTATCCCGAGGGGAAGGTGTTAAGCACCCCTCAGGATCCACTAGTGTGGTTCCCGGCCAAGCTATTGTTGTGACTTAAATACAAATAACACACAATTGAGTAAAAGTATCACATAAGAGAGGATTTTCACATAAAGGCTAGAAATGAACAATGTTGGAAAGCATATGAGAGAGTTGATTTAGAAGAAACATTTTTAAAGATTTAAAGAAACAAAGAGCAAAGGGAGGGGGTCCTAGGTTTATTAATAATATGGATCACGTCAATGCAATACCCGGTAATCACTCCTCAGAGAGGGGCTACACGTGGTATTAACGTACCGTCATCATATCCATATCTACCATTTCCCACCCCGTTAAGGCATTAAAGCGCGGAATGATCTCGTTTACCTACTGCATGCTATTACCCGTCCCTATCCTATCAGCCCCGGAGGTGCTTGGGACTACTAATCCTAAAAAAGGAGGAAAGGTTGGGCATATTTGTGATTTCAAAGATAAAAATACTAAGGCAACAAGCAAGAACACATATGACAAGTTTGGGGGAAGCATATAAATAATGAAAGGCTCAAACAGACCTCCTTTAGGCAAAGAAAAGCAAGTAGTTAGCATGACTTTCATGTATTGTTTTAGGGTATGATTAAAACTTAACGATTTGAGGCAGAATAATCTATTACATAATTCAGGTAGGAAGCCTGACTCAGACCTGCCTGCTAGTTATAGTTAATAAAAAATCTGATTCAGTTTATAAGTTTACCCTAAGCCTTGCCTAAATATTAGACAGCAACCTATAGGCATGATATCTATTGATTTTAGATATAAGAGTATGAACTGATTACATGTTGATTCAAGGAAAGGCTGCTAATTTTAATAGAAAGAGTACAAGTTCTACAATTGATAATGCATTACTACTGACAGTTCAAATTTGCAAACGAGCGAGGCTATTCAGATTTGAATTAGAACCCCTATAGGCATGATTTCTATGTGTTTGCCAACTTAAAACATTGTTATAGACATAGAAGAGTGCAGCGATTCTGTAACATGATTATCCAAGCATTGTGTGCTGTCTGGTTACATTTTTATTATTAGGACCTATAGACAAGTTTGCCTAGTGAAAAGCGGGTGTGAAAGAATCAGAAAGGACCTATAGGCATATTCTCTACGTGCGTGTGCAGGAGCTATAGACATAGTGTCTGCATGAATGTGCAGGATCCCTATAGACATGGTAGCTAAATGAGATGCAGAAATCTTATAGACATGGTAGCTAAATGAGATGCAGAAATCTTATAGACATGGTAGCTAAATGAGATGCAGAAATCTTATAGGCATGGTAACTATATAAAAATGGATAAGTCTTATAGGCATGGTAACTATATAAAAATGCATAAGTCTTATAGGCATGGTAACTATATGAACAATGCAGGAGTCTTATAGTCATGGTAACTATATGAAAATGCAAAAATTAGAGATTCATATAGGCAAGTTATCTATCTGTATACATGCATAGGTATCCCTCTCTTTTCACTAATCAGCCCCAAAAGTTATACAAAGTTATTACAGTCCAAAGAAAAATAAAGTAAAGAAAATACATCAGAAATTTGAAAATTACAACCAAGGAAAGCCTGATTCAGACTTCCTGTCTGATTTATGAAGTAAACCAACTCCAAAGATCAATGTTCAAAGCCTTTCTACCACTTGGGTGTGTCAAAGTTCCCTAAGAGCTTCTTAAGGACTTCGGGCAGTGCTTACACCCAAATGTATCACCATATTAAGCCAAAGTGCAGTATGGAAGGGCTAGCCCTCAGGTGTCCAAGTTCAGAGGGAACTCAAGGTCCCAAGGCAAGGCTCACAAGAGGGGGCAGAACTTAGGAACTAAGAAGGAGAGTGCAAGTGTAGAATTCCAAGAGGGAAAAAGGAAAGGGAAACAGTACACATAGGGATATAAGGGATGGGGAATTGCAAGAGATAAATGCAGGCTAATGGGCATAACCCAACAATGAGAAATGACGGCACACCCATAAGCCTACTAAAACATATTGTTTTAGAGGTTAGGATCCCCTAAGGGATCATGTTTAATCCATAAACACTAACTTGCATATTGCCATGTTTTAAACTGTAACTCAAAACACATAAAGGGAGTAGGGAAGAGGAGTTCATAACAGAAACAAATAAAAGAAATTAACATGCTAGTTTAAGTATTCAAATCTACAGAAGTAGTAAAAAGACAGAGATGTAGAAAGCTGTAAGTAAACACATTGTAGTAATGCTGTTAATTATGATTAGGACGTACCATTTTCAAGGAAACAAATAAGAAAAGTAGTTGTCTTGTGAAAGTCAGAATACAGACAAGAAGAGAGAGTTCCCGTATGTGAGAGTAAGAGTTCAAAAGAAATGTGAATTGTAGTAGTGGAGGATTATTAAAATTGTCTACGGTGTGAAAGAAAAGAGTCATGTATTTATAGTGTGAAAGTCATTAGAAAATAAGGTAATAAAATAATTGAAGACTAATTGTAAATCAATTACATAAGACTCCCTTTAATTAAGGGATTCTGATTCAAACGGGTAAAACCATTTAAGGAAAGGATTAAAATAAATACTTTGTGCAAAGTAGTAAATTAGGGGCAAATACATAAAGGCTATTTAAGGACAAGGTCTTTGAAATACACGGTTGTACAATTTAAGGAAAGAAAATCAATTAACTGCCAAAAAATCTGAGGCCAGAGATTTTGTATGAATGAACCAAGTCAGAAAGATGGGAAATATTCTTAGCTTAAGGAAAATCAGCAAACAAATCAATTAGACCTACTTAAAAGGAATTCTAAATCAATAACAAGTTTGAAAACCTTTTTTGAAGAAAGATTCCTCACATATAAAAGCATACAGACACGTTAAACATGAAGGAAACTTTGTCATGCCCTTGTAAAAAATCAGTAGAAAGAATCCAATGTAGAAGAGTTTAGCAAAAGGTTCGACATTGTATGAAAACAAAGGCGTAAACTCAGTTCAGAGACTCAAAGTTAGTCTGACAGAGTTAGGGGTTTCGAAATGAAACACTAGTTCAAGCAAACCATAAAGCAAGGATGAGAGGGCAGGCAATTGAATCAAAATCATGTTCAAAAGTTTCAAAAAAGTGACAGGCTTTTTCAACAACAGAACTTATGAAAAATATGATAGCAAAGTAACATGCAATCATAGTAGAAGGATTCAAAGAACATAATGGTAAATACTAATACGAACAATAGAAAAAGCATGCTTAGAAGAAACTTAAACATGGCTCAGTAGAAGGCAAACAAAGAAACTTTAAAAAAACTTAGCAGGAAAATACAGTAGAAGAACACAAGAACACCGAAAGAGTATAGCAGAAAAGCATATAGGAAAAACAGTAAGATAAACATATAAGAACATGGTAAAAATACAGTAGAGAAGTCTACAAGACCATAGTATAAGAAAACAAGGTGAGACAAACACCAAAAAATGATACAAGAACACAATGGAGGCAAACATACGAATAACAAAGAAAAAAATCATAAACACTTAAATGTTTCAGAAAACCCTAGATCGAAAAGAAGCGGTTTTGAAAGCAATTTTTGAAAGAAAAGCTAGGGAAATCATTTGAAAACTCAAGTAGAGCATAGATACACAACAAATCTAGAAAAATTGGTGAAAACCTCGAAGGGTTTCAGAAGAACCCTAAAATGAGAAAGGCTTTGAAGAAGTCACCGATCGTAGTCGGAGAAGCCAAAACCAGGCTCAAACAACCTTGATACGCCGGAGCGAGGCCGGCGATGACCCTCAGACCTCGAATCGGCAAAGGTCTGAGTGAAGACCTTCGAGTTCTGGCCTCGAATCTTCAAGTATCGAGCACATAGGAGTAATAGGAGGTGAGTATAAGATTCCCATGGCCGGAGAAGCCATGGATTCCGGTGGGTTTCCGGTGGGAGATGGTGGGAGACGATTAAGGTTCTAGGAATGTTCGAGAGAGTTTGAGAGAAAGGGGTGTTTAGAGGCGGCTGATTAAGTGAAATGATTTTAGGGTCGGGGGAATTGAAAAATTAAAAAAGAATGGAAGGATCGTGGCCGTTGATCAAAATGATTAACGGCCTGGATCAAAAGAGAGAGCCGGGTGGGTTGGATAAGCGGGTCAGGGGTGGGTTAAATTGCACTACGACCGGTTAATTTTGAATTTGAAATTGGGTTACTTGGGGTGGTCAAATTGGGCTACAATTCAAATGAAATAGGGCTAGTATTTAAATAACCACTTTTTTCTTTTTATTTTATAAAAAATAGTAAAATAATTTTTGAAAATAAATTAAAGGTAATAAATTAATTAATAATATATAAAATTAAATTAAAAATACTAGAATTAAATTTGTAATTATAAACACAATTAATTCTTAAAATAGGCTAGTATGCAATTAAGTGCAATTTAGTTTTAAAAATACTAAGCAAGTTTGTAAAAATGTGTAAAAATTACCTTAGATATATTTTGGTATAAATATGGGAATAAAATAAATTAATCACCAAAAATGATAATTTGAGGAATAATTATTGGTTTTGTACCATTAAAATAAAGGAATAAATTGGTTTAAAATCCTTTTAAAAAATTGAAAAAATAATAATACACTTGGACATGCTTATATATGTACATATATACTATTTTTAAAGTATTTTTCATATAAAAATATACAAAGAAAAATTGTCTACCAACAACTAGTCTATGGGGCTGAAGTAGTGATACTGGTCGAGGCTGGAGAACCTAGCTTGAGATATTCACACGAGAGAGAACGGTTAACGGCGAAAGCAGGAGGCAAAAGCTCGATGAGGTCATAGAGCAAAGAGATATGGCTTACATAAGGATGGTCGCTCAAAAACAACAAGCGAAGCGATATTACAACAAAAAAGCCAAGGTCAGACCACTCAAAGTAGGGGACTACGTACTCAAAGCCAAAACACAGGCGAGCAAGGACCCGCGAGAAGGAAAACTCAGGACTAATTGGGATGGACCATATAAGATTACAACAACAACAAGCAAAGGGTCATTCCAACTAGAAACAATGAAGGGGAAATTATTGCCAAACAATTGGAACGTCGCCCACCTCAAGTACTTTAACTTCTAAAGAAAAGACATTCTCCGGGCCATACTCTTTTTTCCCTCACCTGAGTTTTGTCCCAACTAGGTTTTCATAGGGAGGTTTTTAACGAGGCGACAAGGGGACATCTTGAAGTTTAAGGCTCGAGCAGGACATATTGCAAGTTAACAAGTTCATCGTCTGACCCCTCAAATGCTTCTCCAGGCAGGACAATAAAGGCACTAGATAGACTAGGACTGGAATACCAGCCCGAAAAGCATGTAAACTTCGATATAAATATGAAAGCAAAGCATACAAACACATGTTCGAATCAAGTTTTTACTCTGCGCCGCATTCGATCTTGTTCGAATCAACTAAGAGTATGCATTCTACCTCACTCGAATTGACTCACATTCGACCTTGTTCCAATTAACTAACATTTGACTTCAATAGAATTAATTAACAATTGACCTTGTTCAAATTAACTTGCATTCGACCTCGTTCGAATCAACTAAGAGTCAACATTTGACCTCGCTTGAATCGACTCACATTCGACCTCGTTTGAATTAACTCGCATTCGACATCGTTCGAATCAACTAAGGGTCAACATTCAACCTTGCTCGAATCGACTCACATTCAACCTCATTTGAATTAACTCGCATCCCACCGCGTTCGAACCAACTAAGAGTCAAAATTCAACCTCGCTCGAGTCGACTCACATTCGACCTCGATTGAATTAACTAACATTCAACCTCGTTCAAATTAATTAAACATTCGACCTTGTTTGAATTAAATAACATTCTACCCCGTTCGAATTAACTAACATTTGACCCCGTTCGAATTAATTAAATATTCGACCTCATTTGAATTCATATTCGATCACACTTGAATTCAACTCGTGCCGACATAAGTTCGATTTACAACTTCGTTCAAAATAGGTATGACATGGGACTTCACCCAAGTTCAACCAAAGATATACCTGATCATGTTCGAAATAGCAAGTACCAACCCAACTCTTACAAAGAAAAACATTCGAAGAAAAGTAAAAAGGTCCAAGAACATACATCAAAAAGTCATGATCATTCCATTCCAAAAAATAAAAACATCTTACAAAGAGCTAGTCGAGAGGATCCGTCTGTTCTCCCCGCATCCCGGGTAAAGCCTTCATCGAATATCCTCACCTCCTTGGGATCGACATCAAAGCCAGATTCGTAATCATCTACGACCACTTTTTTCGCCCTCTCCTCAGCCGAGGAGGGAACATCGGCCCCCTCTGACATTGACGGATCACTCATCAGAATGACCACAACCGCCTCTGGTCGATCCCCTCCTTCCACGGAGGCAATATCCACATACGAAGAGGGCATGATCTCTGCATCTAAAGTCATATCGTCCCTCGATTCGGCCATGGTCAACTCGGGATCACCCCCCGCAGGCTCCTCGTCTTCGATCACTCTGTCGTCAACCTTTATCCTTCACCTTTTCATCTTCGCCATGCGATGACTCATCTACCAAGTGAAACACTGAAGAAGTCGGAATCTCCACTATTGGGGCAGCAGCATGGGGGCTAAGCCTGCACAAGGTCGAGGTTCGAGAGGTAACAGTAGTCTGAGCGAGCTTGCTTGCGACTGCAGCAAGTAGAGGCCCGGGCGAAGTACTTGACTGGCAAAAAGCGGGAGGAGGAGCCCTCGCCCTCCTCGAAGCCCTCCGAACTACAAGCAAATAAGGACTTAAGTAACTTATGAAAGTAGAGGGGAAGGTATAAAGCTCAAAACTACTAAGATGCAAATGATATGACTCACCGGCTGAAAGTTTACCCCCAAAACTCTCGTTAAACTATGACCACTGTCACACCTCCTTTCGGCGCTACCGCACCCCGCGAAGGGCGTGGTAAGGGGAGTTTTTCCAATTAAATGACAATCGAAACGGGATTTAATTATTGAGAACATTGTCGCCACTTGAGAGATTAATGGTGTCCCAAGTCACCGGTTTGAATCCCGAATCGAGGAAAAAAATTGACTCCGTATTACAATCTTCGAACCAGAAACCCAGATAAGGAATTCTGTTAACCCGGGAGAAGGTGTTAGGCATTCTCGAGTTCCGTAGTTATAGCACGGTCGGTCAATTGTCCTATTTGGCTAAATTATCTGATTTTTACAAATATCAAACTTATATGCAAGTTAAAAACTCTTTACCGCTTTTATTATTATTACTATTATTATTATTTTAACAAAGAATTGCAACGTTGTGAAAATTTATCTCGAACCACGTCGCACCAGTGCACCCGTGGTTTTTGACACATTTCGACTCCGTTGAGATTTGGATTTGGATCACATAAATGTGCACCCGAGTTTAAGAAAATAAAATTATTTAAAGTACGCGCCTAAAGCTACTAACGCGTTATTATTTTGGGAAGGCCGTGAAATTCGCCAATCGGCTCGTCCCGAAGTCTAAGTATTTAAATATATACATTTATAAGGGCCCCGCAAATTATGTATTTTTATTTGGCGAAACTCGTCTCATTCATTATTTTTTTTAAAAAGGCAAAACTAAAAGCAACTATAATTTTCTATTTATGTTGGTCTCCAAATGATAAAAGAAAAGGTCCTAATTAAATTATTACCAGATTAAAAAAACTAGAAGGCAAATTGTACCCAAGTCTACATCAAAAGAATGGCCAATCGCAGTCATGGCCCAGGTTCAAACGAACATACAAGTTAGAACCTGGGCCACTTGTTATGATATTGAAGCCCAAGTTGCCTGAAGATAGGCCAATTGCTAGGCCAAATGAGGCCTTGATTTAATTAAGCTAAATCCACACCGAATTTGTTCCAAAATATTCAAAATGTATTTAACAACATACAACAAGGGCAGACGTTATTCACTTATTCAAACTTACGAAATATTGATCATTTGAATTCCATATGTCCTGCTTAGGTTAGACCAAAAGTGAGCCTAACTGGAAACATGATTGTGATCTTTTCTATACGAACCAGCTAACAATTTGAATCCCAAAACAGACTAGGAATTTCAGAATAATAACATCACTAAACTAATGTTCAAATTCCTGATTTCAAAACCGGATTACTGAAACTAGCATATTAAGTTGCAAAACCATTTGAACTTGTTTTTAATTACTGAAGACAGATTAGGCTACCTCACCTTACACTATACATGCAATACCAACTAACTAAGGAATAATGAGTCCAATAGTCACAAATTTAAACAGGATAATCCCCATTTCGATTCAAATTCCAGTATGATTATACAAAGCCGACGTAAATTGAAAGCAAAACTAAACAAGCATGAAATGTCTAATAATCTACTCCACTATGGCAACTTGAATACACAAGTTCCTGAATAGCATCTCATTTTTCAACTTCTTGATTCAAAAGATTACATTAGTGGGTGTTTCGAATGTGTACCTGGTAATCGAATTACAGCAAAAGAAGATGAGATCAGCAACTATGCAACAATAATACAATAGCAGTTCATAACAGCAATTTAAAGTTCCACACAGCCACAAACACAGCCCAGAAAGTTGTAAAACCAGACAGCAAACTCAACAACCAAATAGACCCAACTTAAAACCGACTTCAACCCAGGAAATAGTAGAGAGCAGTCCAGGAATCAATTTTAAGTAGACAACACACCAGTTTCAACAGACCGATGATCACAATAGAACATAAATCGAACCAGTAAGCTCAATAGAATAGTGATTCCATGAAAACTCTCAAAATGATCTTTTTGAACTCTTTAACTCAGTCAGTTCTTTCTAACTCTCAAGACTATTTTTGACTCTTGAAAACTGATTAAGAAGCTTTCAATACTCATTCCAAAATTGACTGCCCTCATATGTTATAAATCAGCCAAATTTCTACTTAAGCTCTGGACTTCTGATGTTTTACAAATCCAGCCTAGACTCTTTAAAAAAATAAACTGACTTCCCAAAGTTTTTTTCTTTCTTTCAATCTTTCTGTTCTTTTTTGAATGTCCGAATGTCCCTTCTAATTCTGATTTCCAGCTTTTAATAGGCATACACATTTAGTGTGTTTACCACTAACAACTTAGCTTTTCAATTTTTAATTACTCCCATTGTCCTAATGCTTATATTTTAACTATTAATGCCTATTTCAATCACTAAAATTCAGTAATAAGTGCACTTCCCACTATGTGTTTGTTTCCATTTAGCTAATAGCAGTCTTTAGTTAATTGCAGGGTAATTTAATTCCCAAACTACCCCTTAAACTGCTAAAATCTACTGCCCCTAATCCCCTATAATCTGTACCTTACTAGCTAAAGACCAATTTAATCAAACAATTAACCCTAACTAAATCTTAATTACATACTAAATNTGTTGATTTGGTGGCCATTAGACAAACTTGGGTTGGGGCCTGATTCTTCGATTGGATATTCGAAGAGTCTGGTTGGAATTCGAAGGAAGTTGATAGGATGGTTGGAATGGGGAGGTTGTGGGGGTTCAATGGTATAAATATGAGGGTCATTGCACCACCGGAACCGCCGTGAGGCGATTTCCAGTGGGTGGTTGATGGTGGTCTATGGCGGCGTTATAGGGGACTCGTTTGAGTCTCTGAGAGAGACGAAGGGTGGGGTTTGGCTATAGGGGGTAGGGTTTATTTTGGGAATATATACCAATTGGGGGATTTGATCCAGGCCGTTGGATCAATTAAGATCGACGACTTGGATCAACCTTCTTAATAAAACGAGGTCGTTTGAGTAGGCTTGAGACCGGGTGGGTTTTTTATGTGGATATGGGTCGGGGTATAGGGGCGATCGGCGACCATTGGATCAAATGGAATGAATGGCTTGGATCAACATACCTGAAACGGCGTCGTTTTAATGAAGTCGGGGATAGACTGGACCGTTTGATCTAATGAAATCAACGGTCCAGATCAAGTGTGACTAAAACGACGTCGTTTAGACGTCTGTGAAGCTTGGTCAATTGGACCGGGTTAAGACGGTGTTTTGGGCTTGGATTTGATCAATTTTTAATGGCCCAGTCCGATTTCTTCCTATTTTTGTTCTTCTCCTCATTTTCTCTAATTAATCAGACTAAAATTCTAATTTAATAAAATCAAAATTAATTAAAATGCTAATTAATTCCTAATAATTATTATCACACAATATTAAACACCAATTAAAAGTAAGCTTACACAATTTAANACAACTTATCAAGCTCAATTATTTGGCCATATGAACTGACTGCTAACAAGCATATCAAAACTAAATTCGATACAGACACACATCAATTCAGGCTTACATTCAGATTGGACCAAATAGTATTCAAATCAGAACCAATGATTCAAAGCAACATGCATTGGATTACTAAGGTCAGATTGATGACACAGATACAAGGAATAAGCTAACACAATTCCAAGTTAAACCTATACAAAAATGCAGGATCATTGTCAGTATATTGACAATGAGTCCTAAAGATAAGTGCCTAAGGATCAGTACTTACGACATTCGATATCAAACCATTTGATGAAAACTACTAGACTACAAACAAGAATGAATTAATCGACGAAACTATTTATAACATATGTCATTAATTTATAGAAGAAAACTGACCAAATAAAATGGTCGGATGTAGAAGGAAGAGAATAATGGATAAAAGATGAACTACAATGAAACTTAATCAGACATGCATTAATAACAACAAAAGGAAGAGAAAAAAAAACACAAAGAAGCAGAGATACCTCGAAAATCTTAGACCAAATTTCATTCCATATGCTTCTTCGAAATTGTTCCCAGTTAGTATTATATGTCTATTTCGTCAGAAATAGGCTTATAATACTAACTAGAAACCATTCGACCTTGATAACTTCGAAACAGTATGTCTCGCTGAACCCTTCGTCATTAGACGAGTTTTACTTGGATTCGAGTCAAGTTGGTTAAGGATTAGGAGTAAGGAGGTAAAGGGGACTATTAGGTGTGACTCTGGGAGGGTTTGGTGATAGCGCCGCCACCAGGGATTTTAGGGCGGCACTAGGGTTCTTGGCTTTGATTCATTATTCGACGAATTCCAGGTTGATTCGAGGGGAACTAATGTTGTTAAGGCGGTGAGGGAGGTCCAGGGGTGGCATGGTGTTGATTTGGTGGCCATTAGACAAACTTGGGTTGGGGCCTGATTCTTCGATTGGATATTCGAAGAGTCTGGTTGGAATTCGAAGGAAGTTGATAGGATGGTTGGAATGGGGAGGTTGTGGGGGTTCAATGGTATAAATATGAGGGTCATTGCACCACCGGAACCGCCGTGAGGCGATTTCCAGTGGGTGGTTGATGGTGGTCTATGGCGGCGTTATAGGGGACTCGTTTGAGTCTCTGAGAGAGACGAAGGGTGGGGTTTGGCTATAGGGGGTAGGGTTTATTTTGGGAATATATACCAATTGGGGGATTTGATCCAGGCCGTTGGATCAATTAAGATCGACGACTTGGATCAACCTTCTTAATAAAACGAGGTCGTTTGAGTAGGCTTGAGACCGGGTGGGTTTTTTATGTGGATATGGGTCGGGGTATAGGGGCGATCGGCGACCATTGGATCAAATGGAATGAATGGCTTGGATCAACATACCTGAAACGGCGTCGTTTTAATGAAGTCGGGGATAGACTGGACCGTTTGATCTAATGAAATCAACGGTCCAGATCAAGTGTGACTAAAACGACGTCGTTTAGACGTCTGTGAAGCTTGGTCAATTGGACCGGGTTAAGACGGTGTTTTGGGCTTGGATTTGATCAATTTTTAATGGCCCAGTCCGATTTCTTCCTATTTTTGTTCTTCTCCTCATTTTCTCTAATTAATCAGACTAAAATTCTAATTTAATAAAATCAAAATTAATTAAAATGCTAATTAATTCCTAATAATTATTATCACACAATATTAAACACCAATTAAAAGTAAGCTTACACAATTTAAACATTAAATGCCGAAAATGCAAAGTACATTATTTTTTGATTTTTCGTTTTTGTAAAGCACACTTAATTACTCACAATTGTAGAATTAAATCCTAAAATGCAAAAATGCGACATATTTTTGTATTTTCATTAATTTAAACACACATAATCACGCACACACAAATGCAAGCAATTACCAAAAAATATCACGAAAAACTCACAAAAATGCACACAATAAAACAGACAAATTTTGTTTTGATTTTGTGGGAGTAATTCATGTGAGGCAAAAATCACGTGCTCTCAACCACTCACGGATCCCCTTCGTATGAGAAACAATTTGGCTCACCCAGTCGCGAATGTTGTTGACTAGTGAAGGAGGATCCTTCTCAGCTTTATAGAAAAGAAGAGAATAGGAAGAACGATCAGATTGCCATAAAGAAACAACAAACAGCCATTTGGGAGAAACACTTACGAGCAAAGTTCCACACCTCGAGGAACCCGTTAGGGTTCGACACCACGTGCTCCAACCTCACGTAGAATAAGTTGACCCAAAAATGGCGATTAGTTTTGTCATCCATCTTCACCACCAGTCCCTTGGTCCTACGGAAGCGAAGGTGTATCATCGTACCCCAGTGAAAACTTGGGAGAAGAGGTGAAGTAGATAATGGAGAGAAATCCTACGGTTGGCTAGCTCCGCGTACTTAATAAGCATAAGGAAAAGCTTGTAGATGTACGGGGAGAGCTGAGCCGGGAACACACCATAATAATGTCAGAAATCCACTGCCAAGGAATGAAGTGGAAGCATATAGCTGACGACAAACGAAAATGCATACAATGCGCAGTACCCTATGCGATGTATCTTTACCACGTCGTTACAAGCAGGGATAAGTTCGACGTGGTATGGGATTCGCCATTTAGACCTAAATGCAATGAGTGCTGCATCATCCATCTTAGATACGATTGGTTCAAGATCATCATCATGCCGGCTTTTAAAATCCAACCTGATCCTTCCCGAGTATGGAACTATCTCATCCATAGTAGGGAAACTCTCATCTTCTGTAAGGGCCACTCCTTCTCCATGAGAAGGCATGTCCACAGCTAATGCGCTAGGATCAGAAGCTCACTCAAGGTTAGAAGATGCACTAGCCATTTTTCTATCACGTGTGTAAAAGAAAGTGCAAATGTGAAAGAGATAACAATGGCGGAAAACGCTAAGAGAATGGGGGAGATAAAGATGCAAGAATTCTGAATAAGAAGAAGAAGAAGGGGAAGCTTAGAGTTTCGAATGTGTAAGAAATGTAGTAGCACAAATGAGGAATTCTCATCCCTATTTATAAGAATAGTGGAACCCTAATCGAGAAATCCAAAAGCCACCGCATTGATTTCGAAACGGAAGAGGCGCAAAAAATGACGTAACATATTAGGAACATGCGCCATAATGACGCATGATGAAGTGATGTCATTTCAAACTGACGTAACAGTCTCCATAAAAAGGTTACTCCCCGACCAACATGCTCATATTTCTCAAATTGCAACTGGCAAAGTCCGCCCATCGAGCTCGTCCAAAAACAACCCCGACGGGCGGAGGGACTAATTATATGGGTCAAAATCTTACTAAGGGAATCTTGTCTAAGAGAAGATAACTAAGAACCGATTAGGCCGAGGTCGTGGTTAAGAAGGAACCTACTGGCGAGTTGAGTAGCTAGGGTCGAGGTCGAGTACTCAGATTAGTTCAAACGGCTAGTCTAGTAATAAGATATTTTAGAGGAATATTCTACAAAATATTCTCTGCACTTATACTTTTAGTTAGCTAAGGGATATGTCCCATATAAGTAGGAATAGAGAGAGGGAGAGAGAAGAAAGGCCATGTAGTATTCCATATGAGAAGTTGTCTTTTGAAAAGTTGACTCTCAAGTATAATACAAACATTGTCTTTACAAAAAGATTCGATTTGTTGTTGATACTAGACTTTCTCGCATCAGATCCGAGAAAGCTTTCTATATTTCCATGTTTGTTTGTCTTACATCATTGTCAGAGGGAGAATCATCCACCTCATTGAATATTTGGGTGAATCATTCTCTATTTACAGTTATTGACATTTAGTATATTTATTGCTTGTCATTACTCCTTCATACATTCATAACAATACCATTAAACTCCCCCTTGGTATTAAATAGCTTTAAATACAATTTTACGTTATTCTTATCAACCAATTTCATATTTAGGATTTATTATGTTTAACTAGGATATATCCATTATCATCTTATTTAATTAGTTTAACAAAAAGGCTTAACGCTCTTTAGTCAAACAATAATAAGTGTTGGGGTCTTAAGCTTGTTTTAGCTTAAAAGAGGGTGAATGGGAAATGGAGGGAACATTGAAAATTTGATTTTCCCTCATTGACAAAGGAACATTGTCCCATATTAGAGGAGAAAAAGACTTTTGATGGGTATATATACAATTGCTCTTCTTCTAGCTCTTAAAGAGTTAAGAAGAAGGCAAGCCTCGCGCCGTCATCGTCGCTCGGCTCGGCTCGGCTTCGGCTTCGACTTCGAATTTGGATTTAGGCAAATGATTGATTGATGGATTGATTTTTTGGACCAAATTTATTTGTTAATATTAAAGATTAACGTAATATTATTTAATCCAAATATTCCGATTTTTGTAACGGAAAATTAATTTTCCTCCGCGTTTGAATTCTCGTTTTATTTAGCGTAAATAGCCATTTACGTTATGGCCCTTTTACGTGAACAGTCATGACATACCTCTAAAGAGTTTCACCTCTTCGTTTAAACTTGGCATGTTGGCTATAAATAGCAGATCATTCCCCTCAGATTTTCCTTACGAAATTTCTGAATTCTCCTCTTCCTTTTCTACATTGTTTCTTACAAAACAAACAACTAAGTGTGATTTGTTGCCCCCATTTGTGTTCGTTGAAATACTAGGGTTTGAAGTACCGCTACACCAGTATGAAATCCGTTCTATTATGGGAGGAAATTATCCACAACCTCGGGTACTAGGAGGGGAAGTTCCTTAAGGGAACACTGTGAATTCAGTGAGCTCAAATTAATTTGAAATTCTTCTACATTTCTATATATATGTTGTTTTCTTATCCAAAATTATTTTACAAATACAATATACTAACAATAAGTGTTGTTAAGCCCTATTAAAGCTTTTGTTTTTGAAAATTTTGCTTAGTTTATAACTTTAGGTTGTCTGCAAGAACTTAAAATACGTACCCCATATAATAATAAACTCAGTGTCGTGAAAAACATGCAATTAGAAGTAATAAATTTGGTTAATATGAAATATGGGAAGACGTTCAAATTTAACCAATATATGTGACGACATCACAACATTGTGTCTACCACAAATTTTATATTATTGTGGATAAATTACACCGAAATTTCTAAAGGGCAACCAATTTGAATAATTGAAAGTTGACCATCCAATAGCAGCTCAATTTAAGGTGAGCGCAAAATAAACATACCAAAGTGTTAACACCATCTTACATGTACAGTGACAATCATTAATCCTATTATTTTACCGCAATATTTTCAGTAGCACACATGATCGATATGTTATCTGGCCATCTCCGAAAACTGTGGTGGAGTGATAAATATATTTAATTCTTAATTAAAGGTCTGAAAATCAAGTTTGGAATATGAAGTTATTGTTGGTAGGGAATGCTTTATCTCCCAAAGCAAAGTCTTCCGATGCATACCTTGTTTAATCGACTCCAAAACAAATATCAAACACGAGTGAGACACCAAAATTATTATTTATATGCGGAAGGAACGGGGGGACATATAGAGATTGAAGCTCAGGACAATCCCTATTATTCTGTAGGATAATAGTACTAGAAACATATATCATCTAAATATTCTAAGGCAGAATTCTCACGGTGTAATGAGGACCCCAGTTAAATTCAAAGTAAGTGTCATATATGCATGGGTGTTTTGGTGGGCGGTTACATTTGGGAATGGGTTCAAGATTTTATCTTAGTAAGTTCGATCTTCAAAATTCTTAATATTAAATTTATTGTACTTTTAAAATTATGAGTAATTCAAATCTATTTTTTACTTTAAAATTTGTATTACGCGTCAAAATTATTGGGTTCGGATGAATTCAAGAAGCACTGGATCCGCTATCGGTTTCATTAGGTTATAATCCATTTTAATGTCGAGAAACAGCACATGGTTGAAGAGGGCAATCATTTACCAAACCCATACTACTATGTTGGAGGGATAAGGGACTGCTTTTCCTATAGCTATCCCATCCTCTCTAAAAATGTCCCTAGAGTTCAATCACCAGCCAACATTTTTATTTGAGGTATAGAGAAAGACACGAAGTGGGGAAGACGACGTAGTATAAGATTAATACATTTTTGAAAACTGACAAACATGGCCACTATTGTGTTTTAACTTTGTTTCTCACGATGGTGGGTTTTTGTTTTCTTTTGTTTTACACAACTTGTATCATTCTGCTATGGAATTTTCTCCTTATAATTAACTCACTCACGTCATGGAAACATTGATTTGCTCTTTGCCGTGTCATAATATTTGTATCCAATCTCATGTTTTGATTTAACCATGTTTCTATCTTTACATAGATCAGCGTTGTACTATTGTTTTGGGGGGTCTAAAAACATGTCTGTTCTTGTGTCCTCTTACCTTTGTATTCAAATTCATTATCTTTCCCTCTTCCTCTGTTGTGATCTGTCCAAAACGACAGAAACACCAACAGAGGCTGTTTCTTTGTTCGGATCTCTTTTTTTATTATTATTTATTTTATGATATGATTGTTTAACTTATCCTCTCAAGTCTCTGTCTACTAAGCGGCCCATTATATTTCTGTGGGAACCCAACCTTATTCTAATTTAATTTTGCCTCTTATATTGTCCAATATTTTGTACAGGCCCTCTTGAGTTAGAACAGTAAAACAATATATACCTATTCTAGCTCTCTGGGTAGTATATCCTATAACCCATTTGGCCAAGCTGCAAAAATCAGCTTATTTTGACAAATTTTTTTTCAAAAGTGTTTTCCTCAAAAGTAGAAACAGTTTGTGTTTGGGTAATTAGTTTGAAAAACACTTCTGAGCAGCAATTAGTGTTTGTCCAAGCTTTAAAAAACTGTTTCTAAGTGTATTTTTATCAAAAGTGCTTCTCAAAAGAATACTTTTGGAGAGAAACTATTTTTTTCTGTTTCTCCAAAGCTGCTTCTGTTTCTCCTCAAAAGCATTTTTTTCCTTCTAGAAGCTTAGCCAAACACCTTAATTTTTGGCCAAAAATATTTTTGGCAACAAAGAAAAGCATTTTTGGCCAAAAATAAACTTGGTCAAAGCAGACTATAGGCTAGATCTCTATGTCTATGTCACATAAATCGTCTTACTTTTGTATCGCCCACCCCCCCGGGGGTCAACTTACGTGTTCATTTTTATCTTTTTTTTTTTGTTTCAATTAGTATATTTTACTTTCCTTTTTAATACAACAACAACAATAACAATGCAACAACAACCCAATATAATCTCACTTGGTGAGATCTGAAGAGGGTAGTGTGTACGCAGACCTTATCCCTACCCTTGGGTAGAGAAGTTGTTTCCAAATGGACCCCCGTCATCTTTGCCTCCAAGAACTTACCACCTTGCTCTTGGGGAGACTAGAACTCACAATCTTTTGGTTGAAAGTGGAAGTTCCTTTTTAATATCTTTAAAAAACATCATCTTTTGATATTTAGTAAGTTTTTAATTCTAAGTTCACATTTTACTCTTAGTGATATTTTCTTGAATGCCAGTAATCACATGGAATGTTTAGTATTACAAAATTTAATGGGTTCTTTTAATATGTTATACACATCTTTAATATAGCATCGCAAGATTTAAAAGTCATTTGTTCAGTCAGACATAAAGAAGGGACTAATAAATAAAACACATAGAAACGACAAATGTAGAAAGATTGATAAAATCTACAACTTTTTCATTTTCTCTTGAAATATCAACAAAAAAAATTCCAAAGAGTGAAAAAGAACACAAGTAGATATATATTTTCAGAAACCAAAAAGAAAAATTAAAAGGTAACTACTAATCAAATTAGCCAACTTGGACGCTATTATGATCTTTGGGATTGGCAAATCCAATACGAGGAGCACAAAGCCGCACAGACGAAAGTGCTTTGTCGAAATGCTTTGCCTTGGTCCCTAAATACTCACTCCACGTCACTGGCCTATACAATGGAGGGTGCCCTTGATCTACCAATTTAGAAAGCGGTGAAATTTTCACTCCAGACGGTGGCCCATATAAATAGGCTACTGATAAACGGTGTCGGGTTCGGTTCACTACCGCCCGATGTAGAACACTCGGGTATAACCCGTTTGACAATATGTGTAATAAGTCACCTACGTTGATAACTAAAGCACCGGGCAAAGGAGGAACCGTGACCCAACCATTTCCTTCTTTAAAAACTTGTAAACCACTTGTGTTGTTTTGGTGAAGGATGGTTAATATGGTAGAATCCGTATGTTCAGCAAGACCCATGGCCCGATCCGGATCCGGACATGCCGGGTAAGAATTTAGTTGTAGGGCCGAGCATCCTCCTCTTGGGCCGACAACAGCCCATTTCATATCGTCCTTACTTATTCCAAGTGACCCAAGCATCAGCCACATGAGTCTTCCCGCTAGCTTTTCCATCTCCTTTTCGTATTCCTCGATTACGTCACTGAAAAATCAAAAAGGAAAAAAAGATAAGCACTATATATTGTAAATGACATAAAAAGTTATAAGCATTACTACTAATGGATATAAAACTAAGAAACAACAAAATAAAAAAAGTGGATTCGATTTTAGTGTGGTATCTCTCCAATCTTTCTTAGGGATCATGAAATCCTAAGTCTTTATCCTAAGAAAACATTGTGTCCTTCCGCTAAGAAAGTATAGGTAACACCTCATAGGCATGTGGAGTACGGCTTCAACTGAACCTAATATTTTACGACAAGTTAAAATATAAGTAAAATTTACTATTTCGGCTGTACATATCTTAAAAGTTTGAATTCACCACGTTTAAATCTTGGATTAATCTTTGAGAACAACGATAAAATTTTTAGTTAATGCATCCTAGCTCAGTACAGTATGAACAAGAAGGTAAAAGAATTAAAAAATACAGACCGAGTTTTTTGAGAAAGAAAGATCTTTTCATCAACATGTACACGAACGTGCATGAGAATTAAAATTGGAGGGAGGGATGATACAAGTGAAAGTACCAGAATTTCTTGTAATCATGTGGCCAAAGTTGGCGGGCATGGTCAAGTGGGGAACCAAGAATTGTGAACCCTTCAGACCACATGAGCTTGGAGAAAAAAGACGATATGCGAGCCACGCCATAACCAGCAATACCATCTGCAGAACGAGCAGCCTTCAATTTTTGCTGCATCGGAAGGGAAAAAAGTCTTTTTCCAGCTGCCTCCATATTGTCCAGTAGTCTCTGAGATATGTTATGGTTTATGATTTGGAATGCACCCCATGTTTTGCATGCATGGCCTATTTTTTCTATTGCGAAATTCTCGTCGTTTAGATCGATCACTGGAATAGACTCTACTGAGTCATTGGATTGGTAATCATGATCTAATGATGATCGCCAAGCATGGGTTTCGGGTAATTCTTTTATTGTGTATAAGTCAAGTTGTTTTTGATGAACATCTGAGATTATTGAAGGCATAGTGAAATGATCAAATGTTAATGTAGTGGAAAGTTAGTTATAAGAAGAAGATTGGGATTTGTTTTGTGAAGAGAATGATGAAAAGGGAAGAGTATATATACTGGTGATGGATGAGGATAAGGACAACGAATGCTGGGAAGAAAGAAATTTTTGAGTGGTTTTGGGGAAGTGTTGATGCCGATATACAAAGAAGGGGACAAGAAATGAAAGCGAGCTGCTTAAGGGATAAACTATCATTGGACAAACGAAAGAACAAAAGTTGAATGGACCATCTTGTCCTCAGGAAAAATTCGATCAAAATACTGCAGTTTAAGGTATCTCAATTCTTTCACTCACACATTCTATCTCCCTTTTAAGTATAGTTGCAACGTTTTTAATTTGTCAAGGTTTGCCCCATCATCGATTAATTTTTTGTTTGATTTGGTCCAATCTTTAAAACCTCAATGTTCTGTTTCATTAATTAAGTTCAATTTAACTCAAAAAATGCCTTAATTGACCGTTAAATGCTTAATCCTAACTTTTACTGCCTTTAGCATTCCGATGTGAAATTTACTTAAGTAGTCAAGCTTTACAACGAACTCCATTTGTATTCAACTACTAGCGGTTTGTGGATTGTTACAGCCAACCCTATATGAAAGGCAAAGGATGAGAGTCTATCTCTCCAATTTCATGTGACTTTGTCTTGTCCTCAAGTAGAAAAACATCAACATCATCACTCCCTAACTACTTGGTCCTAATCTTTATTTCCCTACAAGATATATAATGCCTTCCTATTCCCGCCCCACATCCTAGAAACCAAATGCCACAATTCACCTATAGGTGTCTAACGGGCCGGGTTGATCCGGAACCGGCCCGGCCCAGACCGGTTAAAATCGGAACCGGACCGACCCGGTTCATAAGGGGCCAGGTGGGCTGGGTTGGGGGGCTAATGGGGTTTGTTCCGTTTAAATTTTTATACCGGTTAACCGGACCCGGTTAACCCGGTCTGGATGAACAGTAGACGATATCGGTTAACCGGTCCGGCCCGGACCGACCCAGACCATGAATATACTATAATATACCATGAATATACCATTAATATACCATACATATACTATAAATATATCATGAATGTACCATGAATATACCAATTATTGTATACTAATTAACATAGTTTAAAATTGTTGGAATTTAACATATAGTGTATATATTTAGGGTATAAAACTATAAATGTTAAAATTATAGAATATGATGGTAACGTATTATTTTTAAAATATGTTATATATGTGTTATTTTAAGATTTTAAGACAATTTGTGTTATTTTAAATTATTAGACTTATTTATGCTTAATGTTTTAGTTTGTTAGATTAATTTGAAGTATTATTAATTTATTATGCATGAAAATTTATTTTTGCTATTTTTTTGTTAATTTACTTTTTAAATGCAAACTTTAATTTTATAATTTTGAAATAAATGTAGAACTTGTAATTTATAAGTGCAATTTTTCTCCATCTTTCTTGTATTCTTTATATTAATACAAAGTACTAATATAACTTACAATAGTTATACAAAATATTTAAAAAAAAATACTAAATCCGGCCAGGCCCGGCTCCCTCAACCCGTAACCCTTACGGTTCAATTTTTACCCGGATGAACCCGAACCCGTTAAACCCGTTAAGAATTAACCCGGAACCGGCCCGGACCACAACCCGTACGGGTCGAAAATACACAGGTCCGGCCCGGCCCGACCCACCCGGTTAACACCTATAAATTCACCTCTCCTATTGGCGTGTCAAACAGGGTCGTACGCAGGGATTTTTGTAAGCAAATCAGAATATAATTTCATTTATCATACTTTAGGAGAAGAAATAATGTTAGTCTATTGGTTTTGTTGAGTTTTAAGTTAGAAAATGTCCTAAGTTTAATTCTACTTCATCGCAATTTTTAATCACAAATACTCTCTCAAATATTTATATTTACAAAAGAAAAATGTGCTAGTTGAGTTTTGACTCTTTAACCTCTTAGAGCAAAACCAAGCACATAACCAACATACCAAGACACAACTTATGTCAGGCAATGTCATTTTTTCCTAGTTAACCGTATCCGTACAGTATTAATACATATATTTAGTAAAATTTTACAGCGAAGCGATGTCACGGGGTAAGCTTGCATCCGCCCCTGCTGTCAAATTGACAACAAACCCTTCCCTTATAACCTCGATATGGAGTTTGCCCTTTCGGTATTGGCGAAGTCGTATAATCTAGATCTCTGGAGATTCAGGTCGGATATGGACTGATCGAAAAATGGGTAATGCAAAAATAGATAAATTATCCAATATTTAATACGGATAAAAAATAGGTTAATCGGCGGATAATACGGATAGCTATATTATCCCTAACTTCTTGAATATATGATCACTTTTGGGAGAATTCCTAATCTTCTAAACTTGAGGAACTTCCAATTTGAGGCTTTACAAATATAAAAGTTAAACTCATTGATTATCCGTTTAGAATGGTTCTTATTCATATTTAATTTATGTTTAAAAAGTCTATTATCCAATCCAGTTTTTGGTTGATAATATGAGTGTGTAATTGTTTTCTTTTAAGCATTTTGCCGCCATTACTAGTGACACTCAAGAACTTGTTAATTACCTGTACTGCAGCTGTGCCATGATTGATACATTAGTGGCAGAAGATGACTACTCTATTGGAAGCATTAGTTTGCGAGGGTATTTCTGTCCTCAAACTAAAAGGTAATTGAATATTGTATGGAGTAGCATTTTCTCTATTTATGCTTTTCTTTTTTATCATTTCTGCGACAAAAGCAGTAAAGTCACTTTTAATATTTGCGCGGTTAGATTTTGTGTCTTTTGTCCCATCTTACTCAGTGGGGGCAAATATCCATTGTTTAGATATCCTTCTTTAATCAAACATTAGTTTTTCTTTAAGCACTCACTAATTTGTCAATTTTAGTTTTTTTGTTTTATTAGTGTACTTTTGTCTCCAACTTTTACTTTTCTACGTTAGAGAAGAGGTTTTACATAGTGCTCTTATAGATTTTTCTTTGTTCGCTCGGCCATAAATTGTGTGGTCGTAGTGGCCACACATACAACATAAAGAGAACAAATGGCTCATAACAGTGTCAATGGTATCCTCGTTACTTTTATATATATATAACAGTGTCAATGGTATCACGACCAAATTGCCTGACACCATGCTTCGATAACTACATTTGATACAAAATATCGTAAAAACAATGATATTTGACATAAAATATAGTAAAATAACGGCATTTAATGCAAAATATAGTAAAAACAACACATTTGATACAAAATGTCAAAAATAACTTTTATTTTAAATGTCATATATTAACGGTAATTAACAATATTTACATCTAATTATGATGGTTGATTGTAACTGTCACAATAAAGTAGAATTTGTGACATTTAGAACTAATAATGGAAAAGTTCCCGTGTTTATAACCTAAGCTTGATAGACGGATGTTACGGAATTTTGAGACTACTTTATGGTATTACCAAAAAGCAAATTAGGCCTCACTCTAATTCTTTTCTCTTAAAACCATAAGGAAATCTTAAGACTTTTTTACTGTATATTACCAACAAATTAGGCCTCACTCTAATTCTTCTCTCAAAACCCTAACCGCCCCTCGCCTTTGACAAAATTGTTCTTGGATTTCTAGAGTACATCCACATTCCCATTTGCAAAAATCAAGAAAATTATGAAATTGGGAAAGGTCACCGGCAAGGTATTATGACATTTAGGTTTATTATCAACTAGCTATCTTTATTTCTGAAGAGAGGAGTATTATTTATCTTTTCACTTGTTTATGTTTTAACGAGTTACAAGTTCGATGAATTTGGATTTATGGATCAGTGACGTGGGTTGCGGTACTGGATGCATAACGTAGGTGACGATTTTTTCAAGGAAGGTCTCTTGCCGATCAATCTGGAGAAGCTGATTCCTTTCCATCTTTTTTTTTAATTGGATATGATGAAAAGTTCAATTACTACGAAAGATTTGGTTGCAGAAATTATGTCTCAAACACTATCTTTGAAAAGGGACATGGACAAGATTAAAAATGCTTGAAACGAAAGTTTAGAGAAAGACCCCCTACTACTGCTAATTATTATTTTCATATATTATAGACGATCTTAACTTATTTTAGAGATGTACAAAGAAAATTTATCTCAGAACGATTATACATTTATTGTTACACAATTATGTATTTGTTACGTTGCTTATAATATAATATTCTGATAATTACAGTTTGTAGTTATTCACAAAAGAGTATGCAAAAGTGACTAGTTGTTTTATTTTTGTGGTGTGTGGTTTCTGAGGTATCAAATGGTTTTCTAATCATGAAAATCTTTTAAAATTCATTATTCTTTTAATATAAAAAATCAAAATAGAAAAACTATTAACAAAATATATTTTCCGACATTTCTGTTTTGTGTCGCAAACAAAATAAGTTGAGGATAGTGCTTCCTGATATTTGACAAATGTCGTAAAAAAAATGTCACTAGATATCCACCGACATTAATTTAAATGTCAAAAATTTCCCGACATTGAAATTTCCGACACTTGTTTTAAATGTAAATTAAATGTTGGTAAGCGATTTTGCGACATTTATGCGACCTATAATGACATTTATAAAATGTCGTCATAGCCTTATTTTCTTGTAGTGTAACCAGGCGGTAGAAATCGAAAGAGTCCACTCCATTTCTCCTCTGAGACACCCGACAAATCGGGAAAGGCAACGCCTAAAATCACGACTAGAATATGTCAGTAACGAGAAAACGTCGAGTCAAGCAACGGGTAAAGCGACTTCGACTATATATAATCAAGAAAAGCTATCAACAGCGGCTGAGAGAAGAAAGGGAACAAAAAAGCTCCTTCTTTTTATCTTCAGAAATGGTGAAAAGATCCCAAAGAATACATGTAAACCTATTTTCTTATCAATTGATGAGAAAGACAATATTCAATCTTAATAAGATCTATCATGCCTCTTTCATCTCATGTATTATTGTTGTTATTAGCGTTTCGATCCGGAAGTGATTACATTTCGGCTAAGATTTACCTCTTCCTTTTTCGATTGATTTGTTGAAAGAGATTTTTATATCTTTTGAGTCAAACAATTTGGCGCCGTCTGTGGGAATTTCTTAGTGAGAATTTCCTAGTTTCTCCCAGATCGAAACAAAAAATATAATCACTCATCAAAAGGAGCGTGGAGGAAAAATCCAACCCACGCGAGACACGAGAGCAGCACAGGGAAGGAAGAAGAGCCAAAAAAGATAGTCGGGCTCGAAAATCTTCGCACCATCAACCACCGATATACTAAACAAAACAAACGATGTTACCGACCAGCATTCTCCCACCGGACCATCGGACGGGAGCGAAGAATATCCCATCCTCACCTCCCATTCTTTGTCCATGCAAGCACATAAGCCCTATACAGACGAACGCATACAGGAAAATCTTGATTGAAGGGCAAAAATGGATTCAACACAACTGAAATACCACCTGCCGGAAACCTCTCTGAGGCGGACGACAAGAGCCAAACAAGAAAATGATAAGGCATACACTATGCGTACCTAAAAACAAAGCAATAACACCTTGTATTCACCAGCTTTGCATCATCCGGCGCAAGCAACACAAAACGGATTGGGACTCCCACGAAAGATGCCCAATTCTCCGGGAACCGGAACGACGACGGACTGCTATTTTGATAAGATCGAAATAACACCTTTTAAGGCTAAGGGCCTTCGCCAAATAAAAAGAAGAGTTCGATCGACGACATGCTGCTATTTTTATAAGTTCGAAATAACACCATTTAAGACTAAGGGCCTTCACCAAATAAAAAGAAGAGTTGAACCTCGATCGAACGAAGACGGGCTGCTATTTCGATAAGTTCGAAATAATACCCTTTAAGGCTAAGATCCTTCACCAAATAAAAAGAAGAGTTCGACTTCGATCGAACGACAACAGGCTATTATTTTGATAAGTTCGAAATAACATCCTTTAAGGATAAGGGCCTTCGCCAAATAAAAAGAAGAGTTCGACCTCGATCAAACGACGACGGGCTGCTATTTCGATAAGTTCAAAATAACACCCTTTAAGGCTAAGGGCCTTCGCCAAAATAAAAAGAAGGTTCGACTTCGATCGAACGACGACGGGCAACTATATTGATAAGATTGAAATAACACCCTTTAAGGCTAAGGGCCTTCGCTAAATAAAAAGAAGAGTTCGACCTCGATCGAACGACAATAGGCTGCTATTTCGATAAGTTCGAAATAACACCAATTAAAGCTAAGGGCCTTCGCCAAATAAAAAGAAGAGTTCGACCTCGATCGAACGATGACGGGCTACTATTTTGATAAGTTCGAAATAACACCCTTTAAGGCTAAGAGCCTTCGCCAGTTAAAAAAAAGAGCTCGACCTCGATCGAACAACGACGGGATGCTATGTAGATACGTTCGAAATAACTCCCTTTAAGGCTAAAGAAGAATTCAACCTCAATCGGACGACGACGGGCTGCTATTTCGATAAGTTCGAAATAACACCCTTTAAGGGTAAGGGCCTTCGCCAAATAAAAAGAAGAGTTCGACCTCGATCGAACGACGACAACCTGCTATTTCGATAAGTTCGAAATAACACACTTTAAGGCTAAGGGCCTTCACCAAATAAAAAGAAGAGTTCGACTTCGATCGAATGACGACGGGCTATTATTTTGATAAGTTCGAAATAATACCCTTTAAGGCTAAGGGCCTTCGCCAAATAAAAAGAAGATTTCAACCTCGATCAAACGACGACGGGCTGCTATTTCGATAAGTTCAAAATAACACCCTTTAAGTCTAAGGGCCTTCTCCAAATAAAAAGAATAGTTCGACCTCGATCGAACGATGATGGGTTTCTATTTCGATAAGTTCAAAATAACATCCTTTAGGGCTAAGGGCCTTCGCCAAATAAAAAAGAGAGTTCGACCTCGAACAAACGATGACGGGCTGCTATTTTGATAAGTTCAAAATAACACCCTTTAAGGCTTAAGGCCTTCGCCAAATAGAAAGAAAAGTTTGACTTCGATCGAACGATGATGGGCTGCTATTTCGATAAGTTCAAAATAACACTGTTTAAGGAAAGGGCCTTCACCACTTAAAAAGAAGAGTTCGACCTCGATCGAATGACAACGAGCTGCTATTCCGATAAGTTCGAAATGACACCCTTTAAGGTTAAGGGCCTTCGCCGACTAAAAAGAAGAGTTCGATCGACGACAGGCTGCCATTTTGATAAATTCAAAATAACATCCTTTAAAGCTAAGGGCCTTCGCCAAATAAAAACAAGAGTTCAACCTCGATCGAACGACGACATGCTGCTATTACGATAAGTTTGAAATACTACCCTTTAAGGCTAAGAGTCTTCGCCAAATAAAAAGAAAAGTTCGACCTCGATCGAACAACGACGGGCTGCTATTTCGATAAGTTCAAAATAATACCCTTTAGGGCTAAGGCCTTTCGCCAAATAAAAAGGAGAGTTCGACCTCGATCAAACGACGACGGGATGCTATTTTGATAAATTCGAAATAATACCCTTTAAGGCTAAGGGCCTTCGCCAAATAAAAAGAAGAGTTCGACTTCGATCGAACGACGGTGGGCTGCTATTTCGATAAGTTCCAAATAAAACCCTTTAAGGATAAGGGCCTTCGCTAAATAAAAAGAAGAGTTCGACCTCGATCGAACGACAACGGGCTGCTATTTCGATAAGTTCAAAATAACACCCTTTAAGGCTAAGGGCCTTCGCCAACTAAAAAGAAGAGTTCGACCCCGATCGAACGACGACAGGTTGCTATTTTGATAAGTTCGAAATAACACCATTTAAGGCTAAGGGCCTTCGCCAAATAAAAAGAAGAGTTCGACTTCAACGTCGACGGACTGCTATTTTGATAAGTTCCAAAATAACACCCTTTTAGGATAAGGGCCTTCACCAAATAAAAATAAGAGTTAAACCTCGATCGAACGACGACGGGCTGCTATTTCAACAAGTTCGAAATAGCACCTTTAAAGATAAGGGCCTTCGCCAAATAAAAAGAAGAATTCTACCTCGATCGAACGATAACAGGATACTATTTTGATAAGTTAGAAATAACTCCCTTTAGGGCTAAGGGCCTTTGCCAAATAAAAAGAAGAGTTCGACCTCGATCGAACGACAACGGACTGCTATTTCGATTAGTTCGAAATAACACGCTTTAAGTCTAAGGGTCTTCGCCAAATAAAAAGAAGAGTTCGACCTCGATCGAACGACGACGGGCTTCTATTTCGATAAGTTTAAAATAACACCCTTTAAGGCTAAGGGCCTTCGCCAAATAAAAAGAAGAGTTCGACCTCAATCGAACGACTACGGGTTGCTATTTCGATAAATTCGAAATAACACCCTTTAAGGCTAAGGGCCTTCACCAAATAAAAAAAAGAGTTCAACCTCGATCGAACGATGACAGGTTTCTATTTTGATAAGTTCAAAATAATACTCTTTAAGGCTAAGGGCCTTTGCCAAATAAAAAGATGAGTTCGACCTCGATTGAACCACGACCAGCTGCTATTTTTATAAGTTCAAAATAACACCCTTTAAGGCTAAGGGCCTTCACCAAATAAAAAGGAGAGTTCACCCTCGATCGAACGACGACAGGCTGCTATTTCGATAAGTTCAAAATAACGCCCTTTTAGGCTAAGGGCCTTCGCCAAATGAAAAGAAGGGTTCGACCTCAATCAAATGATGACGGGTTGACATTTCGATAAGTTCAAAATGACGCCCCTGAAGGTCGACAATCACTGGATAAACAGAAAAAGCGGGACTCATCAGACTCTGTCTTACACTAAAGCCGTGAACATGTGTAATAGAAAGCGAAGTTCAAGGCAAAGAGCGGAGAAAAGAACTCTTATTTATGCAAAGTCACAATGCTGGCTACCACCGCTTACATACGGCCCAGGCCAACCTAAAGAAAAAAAAAAGTATGAACAAATGACAGTTAACAAATGAAAGGAAAATAAAAAGAGAAAAATCAGAGGGCCACATCCTTCATTCGGTGTCATCACCGCTTTCACCATCACCATTATCATTGCCGTCTCCAAGAGGTTCTCCATCACCGTCATCTGCATCCCCATCAGCTTCGGGCATCGCCACATGATATCCACAGTTACTGCGAGCCTCTTGAGCCTTCGCTCACGCTTCTTCATAAGCCGCCTCAGCCACGGTGCTCGCCTCCCATAAATTCTTAAATATGTCCACTGAGCTTTAGCGTACACCTAGAGCTCGTGCATTTGGCGAGGAATGGCTGCGGAAGATGACTCGACCTGAGCCCGTAACCGCCCATTTTCTGCCTCCATGATCGCGACCCGATCTCCCAGAACCGATGCCTCCTGATCAATTACACTTTTGCGCTCCTCAAGCCTCGCCTTCCTGAGGGTAGCTGACGCTCTCTCTAATTCCTGTTCAGATTGAAGTACGCAGATAGTGTTCTCCAGAGCTGTCGCCCTCGCCAAAGCCTCAGAACAGGCCCTCTCAATGTTTTCCAATCCAGCGACTTTGCTCTCCATTGTGGCCAATTTTCTCATCCACTCCACGCTCATCGCCTCGACCTTGATCAAGCTCTGGTCCATCTCCGACTACATCAACCTCAACCTACCCTGCAAGTGCTCACACTCCGTTGTGATCCCCTTATCCAACTCGAGCTCCTCATCTTTAATGAGAAGTTGCTCCTCGAGTTCGCTCTTAGTACGGATGGTCTGCATCAATTCCTGGTCCATTTTCTCCAACTCCTCGCCAAGAGCCCGATTGCAGGGATTCGCCCTCAACTACTCATGCATCTCGCGACATCTGCCACGGTAGCAACGATATTTCTCCAACATCTTCAAGAAGACCCTCGCCCGGATGTTGGCCCTGCAAATGCTTTCCACTTCCATCATGTATGTCCAGAAAATGCAAAGGTAGGGTTAATCAATTATTTTCGGAAAGGGCGAAAGCATAAATCGAAAATGAGACGTAACATACCCTTAAGCCCATGAAGGCCACCTCGTCCCTCAACTCAGCATCGGGAATATCCCGAAGGGACTCGTTCTCAGCCTCCAAACATAACAGGCTAAATTGCGGCACCAACTCTTCCCCCTCAGCCAATAGATTAACACCCGAAGGGATATGAAGGATACGGATCGAGCCCCCCGCATTAACTATCGAATGAGTAAGACCCTCCTCGAACATCATAACATCGTCGGGGTCCAGGTCTGACTCCGAATCGTAGTCATCAATCACCGTGACTTTTCCCCTCTCTGCTGCTGAAGAGGAGACACGACCCGCTGCAGAAGATGAGGGCACGTCTGAGGTCACAACAGTGGCTCCAGAAGCCTGGTTCTCTGCCACGACCAGGTGTTGATCATCAATAGCAGTAGGGACTTCTCATTGAGCCAAGACAGCCGCAGGTGTTTCCAACTGATGATTATTGACACGGGCAACTCCAACGGAATGCTCCGCCCCTATAGGGGAAGCCACCATAACACCCTCTCTAGAGCCCCTTAGGGGAAAGTCGTCCAGATCACTGTCGGGGGCGGCGTTTCAAACTCTACTCTACGTCTCTTCGATGGAAGTAGACGGTGACTCGTCAGTTAGGCGAACGACATTGTTCGGGACTTCGTCTTGGGAGGCGTCCCTCGCCGGAGTAACTAAGGCCGCAGATTCAACTGAAGCAGCCGCAATCGGTAGTGGATACTTAGATAGGGCGAGTAGACGCGGCCGGTTGGCGAAAAGCTAATTGACGGGGCCTTGCTCTCCGCACCCTCCCTGGCAACAACGCACGATGAATTAGAGACTAAACAAAAAAAAGAGAAGAAAGAACAGTAGACAAAGGCACTGTCTCACCCGTGAGGGGCCTGCGTCCAAACCTCACATGGAAGGTCGACCATGTGAGAATTCCCATTGTGTGGGGAAGAATGGCCTCCACCCATTCACGAATCCCTTTGACAGGCGGCGGAGGTAGTCTCTCAGACCATTTAGTACTCGCAGAAAACAATCAAACATTTCACTAACTAAAGAGGCAAACTTACGTGCAAAGTTCGGTATCTCAGGGAATCCCGTTGGGTCTGCCACAATGTGTTCGGTCCGCACATAAAAGTAGTTCTCATAGAAACGACGATTGGTCATGTCGTCCATCTTGACCACCATACTCCTCGACCCCCGAGGACATTTATGAATCATCAAACCACGAATCAATTGAGGAGCGAAAATGCTGAGCATGTGGTTCAAGATGACCTCACGATCGGTGAGCTTCGCATACTTGAGCAGCATAAGAAACAACTTATACAAATAAGGTGAAAGCTGTATGAGGCACACTTCATAGAAACGGCAAAAATCTACTACCAACATGGGAAGAAAGAGGGTGTGCCCTACAATGAAGGGGTAGGCGTAGAACACGCAGTACCAGGGACGATCGAATTGAACTATGTCGTCCCCTTCCACCGGCCGCATATCGACATAATCGGGGATTCCCCACCTTTCTTTCAGCTCTGCAATCCCCCTCTCCTTTATGACAAAACGGGTAGGTTTTGGCTCCGCTCCGCTGTCTGAGCTAAAGTCAGTCGCCTCTCTCCTCCAACGAGGCAAGATCTCGATCACTGAAGGAATTTCCTCATCCTCTGCCGCATCCGCCCCTCTGATGACCTGAACAGAACTCTCCGGTACCGGATTAACGGCGGGAAGGTTGTCTTGAAGAGAATCACCATTCATTCTTCCTAGTAGAGAGCACTCCAAAAGAAGTAATAAGAAGAAGAAGTGAAAGATTTCAGCGAGCAAGAAGATGAGCAGAAATTCAAAATATCAGTAAAAGCTATGTCTGAAGAATCCTCTCAAGCGAAAGATGAAGTGAATCCATCAAATGGCAAGTTTCTTGTATTTATAAGAGACATAAATTCCCTGAGCACGAAACCCAAGAATCGCCATTCAAACCTGGTAGGGAACGAAACGTTTCAACCCCCAAAAATGTGTGTCATAATGGTGGTAAGCATGAACCAATGCTTCAGCACCAACCGACATCTCAATTTTGAAACAGTCGCAACGGTCCATGAGGATTGAAGAGACACCCTCATTCCGCCTTAAACCCACAGAATGTGGCTAAGGAATGAAGATTTGTGAGCTAGATTTCTCTTGACCTCGTAACGATCATGATCCGTCTGCCGAGTCCGACATAAGACGATCCCGACAGACGGAGGGACTAACTGTATTGGTCAAAATCTGTCCATCACGACCAAATTGCCTGGCACCCCGCTTCGATAACCAGGCGGTAAAAATCGACAGAGCCCACTCCATTTCTCCTCTGAGACACCCGACAAATCGGGAAAGGCAACGCCTAAAATCACGACTAGGATATATCAGTAACGAGAAAGCGTCAAGTCAAGTGACGGGTAAAGTGACTTCGACTATATATAGTCAAGAAAAGCTCTCAACAGGGGCTGAGAGAAGAAAGGGAACAAAAAAGCTCCTTCTTTGTATCTTCGGAAATGGGGAATAACATGTAAACCTATTTTCTCATCAATTGATGAGAAAGACAATATTCAATCTTAATAAGATCTATCATGCCTCTTTCATCTTATGTATTATTGTTATTAGCGTTTCGATCCGGAATTGATTACACTCGGCTAAAATTTATCCCTTTCTTTTTCGATTGATTTGTTCAAAAAAAATTTTATATTTTTTGAGTCAAACAATATATTGGGACAATCATATCATGGATCGATGGGGCATGCACAAAAGAAGGATAATATATACCAAGACACATGAATAAAATTATCATCTTATTAGTTGCATATGCACTTCACGTGGCAGAGACGTGGTTAGGTTGGGCAATTTGCTTTTTTGTGTTTTGGCCAATAATTTTCCTTGAGGGTAGTGTATGTCCTCAGATGATATACATTACTCTTATGATTTTCGTCACATAAATAAGTACTTACACTTAAAGATGGGTCAGGAAAATATTTATACTGGAAGATCAATCAATCTGTGGGTAAAAAAGTTACTACATTGTTGACGTAGAAGAAACTAGTAACAAAAGTTCATTCTAGACTATTTTTTCAAGTTTTTTGAAGTTTTCTACTACAAAAACTTTAATTTCTTTTTATGTAAAATACATATTTAAACACATTTTTCAATTTTTAAAATTTATTTTTCATCTCAAAAATTCTTTTTTTTAAGTTTTTCAAGTAAATCTAGGATCAATTATTTTTTTTACTCTTTACAAACTAATTTTTAGTTTTATGACCCTACAATATTTTTTTATACATGGGAGATTTACTTGTACACGTAAGAGATCTGTCTTTTACACATAAAAGATTTAAAAAATCTATTTTCTTAAATTCAAAATTATAAAGAAACATGATATACAAATAGCACTTAAATTCATGTCGAAACACTAGCTTTAACATTAAATACGATCCTATAGATAAAAAGAAACTAATTAAGGCAGAATTTGATGGGAAAGTGATTCTTGGGGAAAAAAGATGTTACCTCCATAATAGGAAAGACCAAAAAAATATAGAGGCAAATCTTCTCAAAACTTGGTTCAGGGACCCTCTTATTTTTTACTTTTTAAGCTAATATAGACAATTTAAACGTAACATATGCGCGCTTTAATATGTTTCTTTCAGTTATTCCAATTTATATTGGCCATAATAAATACATGCTCCATATGTCCTTATTTACTCTATAAATAAATACATTGTTGATGCGCTCTCTCTCTCTGCCACTGTCTCTCTCATAGTTTATCTATTCGTGAGTGAAGATTCTAATCATCAATTTACCACTGTCTCTCTCATAGTTTATCTATTCGTGAGTGAAGATTCTAATCATCAATTTATATATGTAGTCCCACAAAATTACAATCATATATATATATATAGTATTTTCACACTTACCCTCCAGCGTGATTCGAACCCATATATCTCTTCGATCTCTGAAAAAGTAGAGGTCTTAGATCTAACGGGTCCATAAGAAGGTGCCTAATTTGCTAATAATAAAATAGATTACGTAATCTTAATAGTTACTTATATTTTAAGAGTTCCACTCAAGTAATTATTCTTTTTGGGGTGAAATTATAGGGGTAATAAAGGGTCAATCATCATTACTAATAGTACTTATACTGTTAAATTAAATGTAACTAAACAGTAATTAATTAAGAAGGGTTGCAGATGATTCCAATAATTGGAGAAGCCAATACTCAGTCGATAATGACATCTCCAAACGCAGTTTTTTCCTGCTTTGTAAATGGATATTGACCTCTTGAATGAAGCGTCTTACTCACCAATAGAAAATGGCTCGTCCAATTAATGCATGTAAAATTAAATAAACCTAAGAAAACACAATATTGTATTTTTATTCCATGAGTGGTCAATTTTCGGTTTCCTTTTATAGGAATTAATTATATGATTCAGAAATAGCAATTCTTGTGGCCGTCGTTGTCCGACAGAGGCAGATATTATATAGAGTGCAAATAATTGAGTCCAGCACGGAATATAAATATATTTGTAAAAAGTTACTATATTACATCCAAATAGTAGTATTGGATGTCAGTGTGGTGCTTATTCGTTTATTGATATAAAAATTTGAAACATATTTTCTTCAACACTAGAAATCCATATTTCCATTTTGTTATTTGCGGCCTAAAGTGAAGGAAATGATGATTGATTTTTACAACTATCAATTTTTACAACTATCAACTAGAAAGACCCTCCAGTTTTTCCTATGTTTCAACTGTAAGTCTACAAAATGATGACGTAATCACACGTATGCACACGTTCGCACATTTAATAATAAAATCTAAATATCGCATTATGAATTTGTATAAAATACTAGACCGAGCTCTTGTCTAGACTGCTAGTGGTTAAAGTTCTCTTTCAATTTTCTTAGTGCTGTGCTTTATTTATTGGTTATTGTTTTGTTTTATTTATCTATTTTTAGTTTTTGTGATGCTGTTAATTAATGGTATTGAGATATTATCTCTTTTCGTAATCTTTTCATCTTTTTGAGTCAATGATTTATAGGAAACAGCCTCTTTATCCTCGTGGAGTAGGAGTAAGGTCAGCATACATACTACTCTTCTCAGATCTCATGAGTAAGATTTCACTGGGTCGTCGTTATTGTTGTCATACTAGAGCGAGCTATCAAGGGGACTTTACATAACTGTCACAGTTTAAAAGAAATATAACAAATTTTTAGCATGAAATTCAATATTACGGATATGGCAGAAAAATATTTATATTTGTAGCACACAGTTCCATTAAAATAGGAATATTAACAATTAATCCCTAAACATAAGAAAATTGAATGAAAAATTAATAATTATTTGTACAAAAATCATGTCTTTTTTCTCTCTTTATCTATTAGCTTTCCTTCTTCTTCTTTTTCTTCGTCTTCTTAGTTTTGTTTTCTATCGAAGCCAATATATTTTTTAAATTTGTTCTATTCTATATATTTTTAATTATCTTTCTTAATTTTTTCTCTTACTTCTTTCTTCCTTTCTTAACATAAAGCTCTTATTTCGATAATAATATACGTTAATATATACAATACATATATATATAAATATACTTTGAATTAACACATATAAAATATACAAAACATATACATAAAAAATACATCTTCAATTAAGATGACACTTAGACATGTGAAATATGCATAAAAATATGTATATTAAATTTAATTAAGATGGTATATAAATATATATATATATATATATATATATATATATATATATATATATATATATATATAGATATATATATATATATATATATATATATATAAAATGACACTTGACATATAAAATACAGTATACATTAAAAACACATCTTAAGATAAGATAGCACTTCACAAATAAATATACAAAAATTATATACAAAAATATACATTTTGAATTAAAGTGATACCTGATATACAGAATATAAAGGATGTATAAATCAATACATCTTGATTTGGGTGGCATTGAGATATGCAGCAGCTTTTCAAAATATGAAGTGAAGAAGATGAATGTTGTAAAGGGAAAATGAAGATGGACAAAAAAAAAGTACTTCCCGTGATTAGTGAGTGAGTTAACTTATTAGATGTTAAGCTTAATTTTTATAATACGCCATTAATGGTGCTATTTTTATAAATAATTATTAAAAAAGGACCAAGCATGTAAAAATGGAATTGCCAAGAAATTTTAAGAGGGAAAAGAACTACCTAATAAGGGGAGAAATCTTAAAATAGCCAGATTTACAACCGGTCATTCAAAAATAGCTCAGTTTCAAAAGTAATCGAAATTTAGCCACTTTTCATGTAAAGATAAATTTGAACGAAAACACTGTTCAAAATCCGAAAAAACGCCAGCATATTATACGGGAGTTCCAGCATAAGTATGATCGAACTCCCGCATATTATACGAGAGTTCCAGGATAACTATGCTGGAACTCCCATATAATATGCGGGAGTTCAAGTATAATTATGCTGGAACTCCCACATAATATATTGGAGTTCCAGCAAGTATAAATGTCCAGTATAATATACTGAAGTTTTTAGTATCGGTGCCCAATCTCCCGTATATTATACAGGAGTCAGCAAAGTATACCGGTCCAGCATAATATGCTGGAGTTCGTACACAAATGCACTGAACTCCCGTATATTATACGCGACCGATCTCTGTTACAACAAAATAATGACTATTTTTTATTGACTTGGTAAATACTGATTATTTTTAATTGACCCGTGCAAAAACTGGCTATGCCATGCTATTTTGACCTTTGGGGCGGCAAGGAATTCTTATCCTGCCTACTGCAGTCTTCATATAAATAAACAATAAATAATCGTCTATATTTGGCGGAAGCCACCGCAGAAATCATACTATCTTCCAAAAAGCTGAATACAATCATCCAAATTTCACTTTTTAACCCCATACTTCACAACTTTTTCTATTAATTAGTCCAGAAAAAGACAATAGCTAGTTGGCTGCCGCCTATGGCTGCAGAATTTTTGTTTTGCAATCTTATGTGGGCAAGAATTTTTGTTTTGTAATGTCTTGTGGGCTATGAATTTATTAAAATGCTTACTAACTCATCGAATGGCAATTCATAACATGATTTGAGTCTTCGCTCGTTATGTCCAAAGATGAAATTATTTATTTGAAGATGCATGGCTATATATGTTAATATTAGTATACGTAGTCGCGCGATGCGCGAATTTAATTCAAAAGGGATGAACAACGAGAGATATAATAAAAATAAATGTATATGTAGCATTAATCACGTGAAAGATCAAAGTCCTCTCCATTGTTGTTTCAATTAAAAGTGTCCTTGCTTGTTATTTTTGCCTTTAAAAGTACGCTTGGAATATTTATGCATAACATTTTCTTCCATATTCTTGATAATAATATATTGCATAGACGCTCGAGATCATATGTCGTCGTCTAATATAATAACACATTCCTCAGAGGGTTCGATTATATAATTTTAAAATTTAAAATTCTCGCAAATAACTTCATTTTAGGAAGAAGAAAACGCTAGATGTGATGAACAAAACTCAAATATTTTATTCTATAAATTATGATTGATGTTAGTACAAATTAATTTTATGATATTTGGAACTCATTTATATGGAGAGATTTGTCCTTCATCTTGTAGCACCAACTATTATTAATTTATTCTGTAAGCACAAAATTTTGAGGTCATACGTTTCAAATATCATTACACACTGAAAGGGGGTGTGGACTTCTTTTAGTCGACGAAAAAGTAAGATAGAATCTTGCAAAGCCAATGTCACGACCCAAAATCCCAAATCCCATCGTGATGGCGCCTCTCGTGAAGACAAGGCCAGCCAACAGATTAACAATACCTCTTTTAACAATTACTTAACACGAATGAGTCAAAACCATAGATAACATTATCATAAATGCGAAAGAAAAATGATAAAAAGGGGAACCAGCCCAACTCAGCTCGAAATCGGGGTGTCACAAGTCATGAGCATCTAAGGAATCTAAACACTACTATAAGACCAGTAATATACATATTGGAAGTTAGAATCAAAGGAAAAGATACGGTGCCGCGAACGTTGGCGGTCACCTTGCTCAGCTACGATGGCAACATCTCCAATCAGCTCAAAACCGGCTACCGGGTGAACAATTACCTGCATCTGCACACGAGGTGCAGGGAGTAAAGTGAGTACTCCAACTCAGTGAGTAATAAAAATAAATAATGACCGAAAGCATCAAATCTCATAAATGCACAATATAGCGCTATCTCAAGCAGTATAATCAGTTACACAATAAAACCGTGAAGTATCAGATAATTCTCTTTTAAAAAAATAAAGACAAACAATTTCCACAAGTAAGGAATAATTAGAAACTTGCCCCTCGGGCTCAATATCAAACTCTCAGTACAGTATCAGCCCCACGGGCTCACTCCCAACTCACCAACATACAACATCAGCCTCTCGGGCTCACTCCCAACTCATAAAACACACAACATCAGCATCTCGGGCTCACTCCCAACTCACAAAACACAACATCGGCCTCTCGGGCCCACTTCCAATCTTAGCCATTTTCTTCAACTTAAGGCTACCGCAATAAAAATTTTCTTTCCAATTTGACTCCGAAATTCCCGAAATTCAATTCTGACCATACGCACAAGTCAATATACGTGAAATGAAGCTATTCATGACTTCCAACTGCTGAACGACGCGCTAGAGCTCAAAACGACCGGTCGGGTCGTTACAGCCAATACTTGTGCCATATGACCCTTTGGAAAAAAACATAATATATAAAAGACAAAATACAATTGTACATGATTAAATATAATTGTACAAGGCTTGCTAAATATTTGCTTTCTTATAAACATCTGCTTCCAAACAGAAGCTCTTTCTTGGGTGATAAAGATGAAATAGGAGTTTACAAAAGTACATATCTATGTTCAGTTTCGAATGTTTATGGACTTGCGCGCGTGATTTTTCCTTACTATTCATAATTACCTATTCTTTTTCTGCACGGTAGTGGTGTTGTCTTGCATTCTTTGCTCGCTTTAGTAATACAAATATTGCGCTATTTTGACTTATCTTGAGCCAGTCCGGATAGTCCTACGCATGTCCGTCTTGTCATGTGCTTGTGCAATTTGTCCTGCACCTTTCTGACTTTGTCTTTGACTTTGGCTCAAAATTGTCGCTTCACGATATGAAGCAAACACATGTATAAAGTGACATACTATACCCTTTCTTGATAAACATACAATACAGAGGGTAAGTTGCAAATCTACAATCAAATATTCATGTGTTATATAACAATTTATTAAATGTAGTAATATAATTCAAGCAACCAATTTAAAAATCTATACTTGATGTATTTCGAGCTCATTTACACTCAGATAATCATTTATGGATTTTTAGCATGTGTTGCACCTATCCAAATTGTTGTCCTGCACTTTTTTGACTGTCTTTGGCATTAGCTCAAAAATTTCAGTTTCTCCATATGAAGCCAGCATATATAGATGGTGGCATACTCTCTCCCGATAAACATAAGATACAAATAGTAGGCTACAAACTAAAATGAAAGATTCAATTATTATATCCAGTTTGGTAAATATAGTGTTATATGTTTAAAACGTTTGTACTTCAAACAACCAAACGGAGAAAAATGAGTCAAAAATCTTGTTACTTGGATCTTTTTGAACTTCTTAGGCCTCAACCGCTTTCTTAGTATCCTCTAAGGGGCAGTACAAATTAGAACTAAAATACAACTATAAATAAATTTGTGTGAGAGAGAATTAAAAGAGAAGTCATGTGCTTAAAACTTAATAATCTAATGAATACACAACCTATACATAGGTGTCAAACACACTACATATACTTGCCTTATGTGGGACAATTTCTAACTTCAGAATATAATAGTTCTAACTTTTTTAACTCAAATTTTTCATGTTTTAACAAACCCCTCAAAGTAAAGTTGGGTAAACCAACTTGAATTTAATTCTTTTAAAATATAAAAAATTAATTGTTAACCAAGTTAGTGATTAAACACCCAAAAATAACGCTTGAATCGGCAGTTTCTTAAGTTTTGAAATAACGCAATCCGTTACTGTGACTTTAGTTCTTTTTTATCATACTATTCTTTCTTTTATCATAATTATATTCGAGATGAATTAATATCTCATATGAGATTATTTCTAAATAAACATGTATTTACAAATAAATTACTTTATGATTTTCATCACTAGTTGCATGTAAGAAGGGACTGAAGAATGAAATGATGATTATGGATAAATAACAAATGAATTTAGAAAATTAGTAAACAAAGATTTTTTTAGATTCATTTAGTTATAAATTATTCTTATTCATTTTGAATCATGTTATATTTTCAAATTATGCAGAGGCGGATCTAGAGTATGGTAAATGGGTTCTCGAAAATCCAGTAACTTTTACATAGACCTTGTATTTTTGTTAAATTTTTTATTAAATATCTATTTGTGAACCCAGTTATTATTGTATATTAATTTGAGATTGCGACATGAACTCATAAACTTAAAATTCTGGATCTACCTCTGATTATATGTAGCACAACCTATATAATTAGGATATTTGAGTATTAATCAAAAGTTATTTGATAATTGTATGAATAGTTTAATATAATTACAATGATCTTGATAATTGTATGAGTAGTTTAATATAATTACAATAATCTTTTATTATTGGCTAGAGAAGATAATAATTATAATTTAATTAAAACGTATGATGTAACGTATTCAAATGAATCAGATCGGTAACTAAAAGAATTTAGTTTCCTATGCATTCGAAAAAGGCAGTACTAAATTATATTTCGTGCTAACACGTAGACGACATAACTTTAAAATTTTGAATTTTCTGAATTTTAAATATAGTGACTTGTATTATTTAGCAATACAAATTTAAGCAATCCAACCAAAAAAGCTTCACTTAGAAGATAGTTTTGTCAAAACGGCTCATTGGAGATCTAACTTAATTCATTCTGGAGGCTCCAACCAGGGATAAGAACATGAGTGCTCCAAGATTTTAGGATCTAGTTACAAATGTAGTACCAAAATCATACCCAATAAGCTAGCCTTACCACAATTAGCCATTACCCAAATGCATCTTATTATCAACTATAGCTATCCATGTACAAGTAAAATAAGTCTCATCGTAAAGGACAAATTAAAAGTGAGCAATGTATTTACCTCGCATTCCATCGCTTCATCTACGCTTTGAATAGTATTGAAGTTGGGATCCTAACAAATATAAAAAAATAAGTGAGTTCAAAAAAGACTTAAAACATGCAATTTAACGGAAATGTGCAACTTAAATACAGTTTTTTGCAACTGGTTATCCCATGAATATGCACATCGAAATTTAAAAATATATGAAGAGCAGATAAAAAAATTCAGATTTATAAATTAAAAAACAGAGAAGCAAAAGGTGAAACATATTGTATATATCACTGAGAAACATATTTGAGGTTACATATGACTACGGGTGCAGAAATGCTTCAATCGAGTTTTTGCTACTAATTATCCATAAATACACTGTAACGATCCAACTGGTCGTTTTGCATCTTCGAACCCCGTTCCCTTAAATAATACTTTCCGTATTTGCTTTAGCTAAATTATGACTTGCGGGGTGGCGGGTGGTTCGGAAGTTAGAAGAATTTCGGGCAAGAATAAGCCTAGTTGCTTCTTTAAGTCTCTTTAAAAAGGCCAAGTTTGAATTCGGTCAATATTTTGGGAAAACGGACCCGGAATCGCGATCCGACAATTTTTTAGGGTCCGTGGAAAAATATGGGACCTGGGCGTATGCCCGGAATCGGATTCCGAGGTCCCTAGCCCGAGTAATGGAATTTTTTGTAAAAATTATTAAGTTAAATTTCAAAGAATTAAATAAACTAAGAAAATTATTGTTTTCATAGGTATCAGGCTCGGATTTCAATTTTGAAACTTGACACAAGTCCGAAATATCAATTAAGACCTGCCTGCAAAATTTGGTGTCAATCCGAGTAGTTTAAGGGCATTTGGACCCGTTGGTAGGAAGTTAAGAACTTGAAGTTCATTAAATTTGATCAATTGGTTTTGGGATCCGATTCCTTGATTTAATAATATTTTGGGTGTTCCGAGGGTTCGACTAGGTCCGCCTCGTGATTTCAGACTTGTCGGTGTGCTCGGGCAGGGCTCGGGAGCCCCGAGCATCAAATGGTCGAAGTTCGAGCGAAGTTAAAACTTAGGAAAAACTTCCTTCAGCTGCTTCTGTCATAACCGCTTCTGCGGCTCTTGGACCGCAGAAGCGGTCATCTAGTCGCTGAAGCGGAAGGGGCCAGGCCTAGGGAAAACCGCAGAAGCGGACCCCCGACCGCAGAAGCGGTCCATCCACACCAGGCCCTAATCGCACAAGCGGTGGGATTTCCGGTTAAGCGGACTCGCAGAAGCGAGTAAGGGACCGCAGAAGCGACCCAGGCCCTTTGTCCCTTTTCCTCAGAAGCGGCCCATTCCGCAGAAGCGGAACCGGCAGAAGCGTGATTTCTTCCGCAGGAGCGGAAATCGCAGGGGCCAGAACCTCATTTAATTCGAGCTTAAGCTCATTTCTCCCACAT
>MU709006.1:26472-37199 GCA_026770625.1 Nicotiana glauca | reverse complement strand
AAGAAATTTAATCTTTCAATTATTCACAACATGGGCATCCAATGTAGTATCCAATGTAGCATCCAATGTAGTATCTAATGTACAAATTATTCATAACACAAACAATATTTTCAAAAAAGATTTAAAAAAACGTTGCCAAAATATATGGCCAAACGGGGCCTAAGTTGTTTACCAATTGTGCTTGTGGATTTGGGTCATAACTAGGGGTGTTCATAAAAACCCGAAAATTCGAATCAAACCGAAAACCAGACCAAACCGACAAAAAAAAACCGATACTTTTTGGTTTGGTTTGGTTTGGTTTTGGTTTTGAATTTTAAAAACCGATCAAATTTGATTTGGTTTTGGTTTTAATCGGAAAAAACCAAACCAAACCGACTATAGGAGTAGCTATTTCAAATTTATTATTACACACACACACACACACACACACACACACACACACACACACACATATATATATATATATATATTGTTATACAAAGTTTCAAAAAATTTATGATAAATGTTAATAGTTTGCACTTTTAATATAGTTCTTTACCTTTACATTATAGTTTGGTTGGTAGTTTTCTTTTGTTTAGTGTAAGAATCCATTTCGTTTCGTGTTAAAAATAACATATTTTTAACTAAGTCCTTAAATTATTCATCACTATTTTGATTCAATTATCATCAATATATCTTGGTAAATAATAGATTTCTCAAAGGACAATTGATTTGATAGTGTCACATTGAAAATGTGATTGCCGGAATATGTGTTTGGTAGTGTATGTCTTATATTTAAGAAAAAACCGACATAAACCGAATCGAGAAAAACTGACTTAATTAGTTTGGTTTAGTTCTAATATTTGAAAACCGACTTACTTGGTTTTTTTTAAGGGAAAAACCGATCCAAACCGAACCATGAACACCCCTAGTCATAACTATGTCAGTCATATGTGCTCATCCACTTTCCAAAAGGAAATAGCTACTTTCATTAATAGCACACTATTAAAAATATAATACAAAAGATTAACATTAATTAATAATTAACAAATATTGCAGTAAAATATTTATACATATATCAGATTTAATTCAATTCAAATCAGCAAAAATCAAGCTGTTTAAAAAGGTAGTCCTAGTATTTAATATATTTCCCTTTTTTTTCTCCATTCCATACCATGTTTTATATTTTTGTTAGAAACCAATCATGTAACAACCCGACTGGTCGTTTTGATCCCTAACACGTCGTTCATTAGTCAGAGGCCACGATTAGCTTCATTTAAAGTATTATGACTTGTACGCGCGATCAGAATTGAATTTCGGGAAGTTCAGAGTTGATTTAAAAAGAGAATTCTCATTTTGGAAGCTTAAGTTGAAAGAATTAACTAGGATTAGATTTTGAATAAACGACCTCGAAATCGGGATTTGAAGGTTCCAGCAGGTTCGTATGATGATTTCAGACTTGGGCGTATGCCCCGATCGGGTTTTGGATGAACCAGGAGCGTTTTGGCGCCTATTGTGGAAGTTAGCATTTTGGAAGAAATTGCATAAGGTTGGCTTAAAGTGAATTTCAGTGTTATCGATGTCCATTTGGGATTTCGAGTCTAGGAATAACTCCGTATGGTGATTCTGGAGTTGGGAGCGCGATCGGAAGTGAATTCGGAGGTCCGTAGGTCATTTTGGAGCCATTTGACTAAAGATAGAAATTTGAAGGTTTTTAAGAAGTTTGACCGGAAGTGGACTTTTTGATATCGGGGTCGGAATCCGATGTCCGTAATGTCGAATATGACTTGTGTGCAAAATTTGAGGTCAATCGGACGTGATTTGATAGGTTTAAGCATCGAAAGTAGAAGTTCAAAATTTCAAAGTTCATAAAGCTTGAATTGGGGTGTAATTCATGGTTTTAGCATTGTTTGATATGATTTGAGGCCTCGAGCAATTCTGTAACGTATTTTGGGACTGGTTGGTATGATTGGTTGGGGACCTGGGGGCCTCAGGTGGATTCCAGGTGGTTAACGAATCGAATTTGGGTAAAAAGTTGTTGCTGGTATATGGTTTCCTTCTTCGCAAACGCGAAGAGGAAAATGGGAGGCTTCTGGTTTTGGCCTTCGCGAACGCGAAGAGGAAGTCGCGAACGCGAGGGATTGGATTAAGCTGCTACGCAAACGCGGGGAAGAGATCACGAACGCGAAGAATGGAAAGCTGGACCTGGGGTCTTTGGCCTACGCGAACGCGAGGCCTTATACGCGAACGCGAAGGGCTGGGTGATTGGCCTTCGCGAACGTGAGCGGGAGATCGCGAACGCGAAGAAGGGCGGGCCTAGGTTGGGCAAAATGTTTAAAAATCGGGATTTGGGTTCATTTCACCCATTTTTCTTTTGGCTTGGGCGATTTTTTGGAGCTTTTGAAGAGGGGGTTCCGTCATTCATCATGAGGTAAGTAATTTATGCTAGTTTTGAGTTAAATACAAGGTTTATATATGAATTTAGACATGAAAATTGTAGAAAACCTGGGGTTTGAGGAAAAACATAGAAAACTAGTATTCTTGGATTTTGACCACAATTTTGGGTATGGAACTTAGAGAAAATTATATATTTGAGTACGTGAGGCTATGGGTAAGCTTTATCTTCGAAAAATTTTGGATTCCGGGCGCGTGGGCCAGAGGGCAATTTTGTCAACTTTTCGATCGGAGTTAGATATTGTTATAAATTGGATTGGTATGAGTAGTTTATTGTATATTAATGGATTTGCATAACTATTGGCTAGTTTTGGAGCATTGTGCATCAAGTAGAGTCTTCGGAAGGGCGTGGAATGCCGGTTATGTATCTTCGGAGCGAGGTGAGCCTCCTTTCTAACCTTGTAAGAGGGAATTATCCCCATAGGTAAAATAATTGATTATGTGCTCCTATTTGTGGGGGCTACGTGCGCATGAGGTAACGAGAGTCCGTGCGTAGCTACTATTATGCTATTGTCCGAGTAGTTTAGGACCCAAGAGCATGTTATACTTGGATTATTTGTGAACTTATTGAAAATTTGAATTGCTTAAATCACATTGAATTAGTAAATAAATTTCTAAAAGGATTAAACTTCATTTTTCTTAAATGGTTAAAAGAGGATTGACTTTCTTTGGATAATTGCTCCGTGTGGACACTTGATTGACTGTCTGTGTGTGTTTAATTTTGGAGCGGGCCAAACGCCTCGGCAGATTAAATAGATGCATCTATGGTTTGATCCGTTCGACCCTCGGCAATGCACAATTAATATTTCTGTTGGAGCGCGCCGTCGACCTCAGCAGGATATACGCATGCTTACATTGCTTGCCTGAGAATTTTAAATGTTGATTTTTCCTTTCATGGCCTGGCGTAAATTGATAAAGATAATGAAAAGTAAATCTTAAAAATCCTTTATTATTTGTTAAGGGTGTTTATCTTCTTTCCAGCGTTGTGAGTTAGAACTACTATATAAATTCATAATTTCCTCACATTTTAGTATATTATTATTTGACCACTAGCAAGTGTTGAAGTCGACCCCTCGTCTCTACTTCATCGAGATTAGACGGGATGCTTGCTGAGTACACGTTGTTTTCGTACTCATACTACACTTGATGTGCATTTTTGTTGCACATGTTTATGTGTGGCTAGTGGCTTAGTGGCATAGCAGCATGGTTGACACGGAGACTAGGTGAGCTGCATTTCTTCGAGGCGACCGACAACTAGTATAGTCTCTCTCAGGATTCTATTTATTCCCTGTCCAAATGTATCCTGGACAGCCATTGTACTTTGTTCAATTTTTCTTAGAAATTGCTCATGCACTTGTGACACCGGGTTCTGGGAGAAATTTTGGATTATTCAGTATTAAGTCTCCTATCGACTTTATGTTCATTTCTGTAAAATTTCATTATTTATTATTTAACATATAAAGAAAAATAATTTTCGCAAATAGTAAAATTGGAATTTATTTATGCATTCTTGGTTGGCTTGCCTGATCGCCACCACGACCCTTAGTGGATTTTGGGTCGTGACAAATCTATTCCATAATAGATTTTTTCCTTTCCATACATGGACCTTTTTATATAATGTAATGTAGCAAATTATACATCTTTATATTCTAATGAAATAAAAAATATATATTTTACGAAAAAATTATAATGTATGTTTATGGTGTATGTACATTATAAATCATATATTTTTTTTAGAAAAATTCATATATATATATATATATATATATATATATCATCGATCCATTCCATAATAATTTTTTTCCTTTTTACACATGGACATTTTTATTCAACTTAATCCTAGCAAAATTATATATTTGTATATTCCAACGGAATAAAATACATATATTTCGTGAAAAAATATAATGTATGTTTGTGGTATATTATAAATCATGTGTTTTTTAGGAAAAATTATGTATATATGCATATGTTATTTATACATTTATTTATATTTAAAGAGTTATTATAAATATGCCATTTATATTTTGCACCAATATAACATGCATATTTTTAGAAATTATCTGTATATAAATAGTATATGTGACATATTTTTTTCTCTCTCTCTATATATATATATATATATATATATATATATATATATATATATACACACACACACATCATACTATATTATTATATTGATATTGTCCAAAGTATATTGCTATCATATACCTTACATAAATTTAATCCAAAATATTAATATGACATATTGATGGATATACTTGAATTATGTTAAATGTATATTTTTAGTTAAAATAAAATTGTACAAAAAAAAGTTTAAAACTCAAAAAAGAAAGAAATACTAAAATTCTCATTGTATAGAAAGAATTATTTTTGAGATATTCTTCTCTCAGAATCTTTGATATATTTGGGTAAATGTTATTTATGGAAGAGAAAAAAGAAGTTATAGAAGAGTAAGGGAAAAGGAAATATAGTAAAAAGTGTATTAATGCAGAGGGATTCGTTAGTTAATGGAGTTATCAAAGTGAAAGTGCTAAAAAGGTATTAAAAAAAAGTGTTGTTTTTGAAATAAACAAAGTCTACTATCATTTATGATAATAATTTTTAAAAACGAATGTAAAAATCTCAATCGATAACTGTATAATATGGATCCGCATTTATAAGGGTACTTGAATGAGTTTCTGTTTTGGCAGGATGTGACATTTGATATGATGTCCATCTCATTTGGTAGCCAATTTTGTTCAGTTGGTTTGGTTTGGTAGCCAACCTTGTTGAATTAGTATGATTTGATAGCCAATTTTATTGACTTGGTTTGGTTTGGTAGCCAACCTTTGAATTGGTATGATTTGGTAGCCAATTTTGTTGACTTGGTTTGGTTTGGTTTGGTTTGGTAGCCAACTTTATTGAAATTATGAAAAGGGTATGCAAATTGTCAAATATTGTAGGCTTTAGAGAGCGAGGTTTTGGCTATAAAAGAAGAGCTTCAACTCTCATTTCTACACACCAACAAAGAGAGAAAAGAGAGAGAGCAAGGTATTCCATAGACTATAAGAAAATAGTTTGTGAAGAAAAATAGAGTGTGAGAGATATTGTAGTGAGGTGGAAAAAGTAAAAGAGTGTGTATTTCTTTTGAGGGTGTAGTGGTCTTAGGAGTCTTTGTACTCGTTACTACACAGTGTAAAATTCCTCGCTATAGTGATATCAGTTGTTTTTCTTGGCCGTGGTTTTTTCCCTTATTTAGAAGGGCTTCCACGTAAAATCTTGGTGTCATTATTACTGCATTTCTATTCTTGCTGATTTAACCATAACTTAGTGTTCCGCGTTTATCACTAATATCGTGAATATTATTTTTACGAGATTCATTCCCAACAAGTGGTATCAAAGCCAAGGTTCTGTCTGAGTATGCTCTGTGGTTGCATCACAGTCTGAACTTCCACATTAGAAAAAAATTACTTTAGTTTCCTAATAAATAGTATTTGTATTTGTGATAAACGATGGAAGTCAACACTAGTAGAATGGTTCCTTTGAATGGCACAAATTATGCCATTTGGAAGGGAAAAATGGAAGATTTGCTATACATGTCAAGAATTTTTATCAACCTGTCTTCACCACTATAAAGCCTGATAATAAATCAGATAAAGAGTGGAATCTGTTACACAGGCAGGTTTGCGGCTTTATTAGACAGTGGGTTGATGATAATGTTTTGAACCATATTTCTGGGGAGACACATGCTCGGACCCTATGGGAGAACCTTGAAAGTCTGTATGCTCGGAAAACTGGAAACAACAAGATGTTTCTAATAAAGCAGATATTGGGTCTAAAATACCATGATGGTTCCGTGATGACAGATCATCTGAATAATTTTCAGGGGATCATGAACCAGTTATCTGCTATGGGAATTAAATTTGATGAATAAATTCAAGGCCTGTATCTACTTGGTTCCCTACCATATTCTTGAAAAATTCTTAGAACTTCATTATCAAATTTTTCTCCGGATGGTGTGATCTCCATGGATCTTGCCAAGAGCAGCCTTTTAAATGAATGGATGAGAAGAAAATCTCAAGGTTCCTCCTCACCAGATGTCTTGGCGACTGACTCTAGGGGGAGAAGAAAGAATCGGGGTTCTCAAAATAGAGAACATAATAGAAGCAAATCCAAAAGCAGACTTAAAGATATTGAGTGTTATCATTGCGGGAAGAAAGGGCACACAAAGAAGTTATGCTGGATTTTGAAAAAGGAGAATAGATACAAGGAAGAACCGAAATTAGATGAAAATCGTGTGGCCACCGTCACTACAGAAGATCTAGTTACTGTCCTTGATGCGGATCTAATAAATATTGCTTGTGATGAGTCAAGCTGGGTTGTGGACAGTGGTGCCGCATCTCATGTGACATCAAGGAAGGAATTTTTCTCATCCTATACTCAGGATGACTTTGGAACTTTGAGTATGGGTAATGAGACTGTTATCTAGGGTGGCTGGTGTTGGAACGATTTGTTTGGAAACTAGTATTGGAACTAACCTAGTTTTAAACAATGTAAAGCATGCACCTGATGTTCGTTTGCACTTGATCTCTGTTGGTGTTTTGGATGATGAGGAATATGTCAGTACCAATGGTGCTGGAAAGTGGAAGCTCACTAGGGGCCCCATGATTATGGCTCGTGGGAAAAAACGTCGTGGTCTCTACTGGACTACGACCTCTACCTGAGTTGATATGGTGAATGCCGTTGAAAGCAATAACTCTTCAATGTTATGGCATAAGAGGCTTAGCCACATTAGCGAGAAAGGACTAAATGTTCTGGCCAAGAAGAAATTACTGTCAAATTTTAAAAGTAAAAAATTAGAAAAATGTGAGCACTTCTTGGTTGGAAAATAAAAAAGAGTTTCTTTCCAGTCTCATCCTCCTTCAAAAAAAACAAAGTAGCTTGAGTTGGTGCATTCAGATTTATGTGGTTCAATGGAGACAAGGACTTTGGGTGGTGCTGTAACGACCCGGCCGGTCGTTTTTGGAAATTTACGCCCCGATCCCCCATTAACTGCTTTCCCTAAGTTCATTTATGCTATTTTGGGTTGCCGGGACGTTCGATATTAAGATTTGGAGTGTTTTGGGACACTTAGTCCCTAAATGAGAGTTTAAGAGTTGAAAAAATGGTTCGTATTCGGGACAGTATGAAGACAACCTCGGAATGGAAATCCGATGGTTCTGTTGGCTCCGTTAGGTGATTTTGGGGTTGGGAGCGTGTTCGGAATGTTATTTGGAGATCCGTAGCTCTTTTAGGCTTAAAATGCCGAAGTTTGAATTTTTTAAGTTTGCGGTCCGATAGTGAGTTTTTGATCCGAGGGTCGGATTTGAATTCTGGAAGTTGCTGTAGCTCCGTCATGTCATTTGGGATGTGTGCGCAAAATTTCAGGTCATTCGGGCAAGGTTTGGATAGGTTTTTGATTGAAAGCGTTTTTTGGTTAGAAATTGAAGTTCTTAGGCTTGAATCCTTGATTTAATCGGGTTTCCGGCATTGTTTTGGGTGATTTATGATTGGTACAAGTTCGAATAAGGTATTAGGTGGTATTGGTGCTTTTGGTTGAGGTCCCGGGGGTCTCGGGATGATTTCGGGTACCTAAACGGGGAATTTTTGTACTTATGAAGATTTTAGGCCTACTGCTTCTGGTATTTTCGCTTCTGCGGTTTTGGAGCCACAGAAGCGGCCAGGAAGCCGCAGAAGCGGAAGTGGCATTTTGGACAGGAATCGCAAAAGCGGATCTGTGTTCCGCAGAAGCTGCATCGCTTCTGCGATAGGAAGACCGCATAAGCGGTTTTGGCGCCATATTAGGAGAACCGCAGAAGCGGTCCTTTTTCCACGTAAGCGGAACCGCATGTGCGATTTTTAGTCCGCAAAAGCGGACCCAGGCATTTTAAGTTCGACCGCAAAAGCGATGATTCCCACCGCAAAAGCTGGACCGCAGAAGCGAAAAATGGCCTGGACAGAATGTTTAAGTTATGGAAATCCCATTTCCCATTTTTAACGATTTGGAGCTCGGTTTGGGCGATTTTTGGATAGATTTTCTTGGATAACAACGGGGTAAGTGTTCTTAACTCAATTTTGGTTATACAACTCGAATCTATTACAAGTTTTGGTGTTTAATCTGAGAATTTTATTGAAAGGAGGTAGAAAACCCTCTTGGATAGAATCACTAATTTGAAGGTCGAAATGATATGAGAATTTTATAAATTTGGTATGGTTAGACTCGTGAGAGTGCGAGGTTTCTGGAAATATAAATTTTACCCGGTTCCGAGATGTGGGGCCCGAGGGGTATTTTGGTCATTTTACATAATTTCGCGTATTAGCTTAGAATTTAATTGCAGAATAAATTACTTGAATTTTAATTTACAATATGAAATTGGTTTGAATAGATTTGGGCCACTCAGAGTTGGATACTCGTGGCAAGGGCATCGCTCCCTAGTTGATTTCGCACCGGTTCGAGGTAAGTGGCTTGCCTAACCTTGTGTGGGGGACTTCGTCCCTTAGGATGTGATAATTGATAATTGAATGCCTTGTACGTGAGGTGACGAGCGCGTACTTGAGCAAATTGTTGAAACCCGAATTTTTACTTAATTACTTGATTTGGATTCTCTTTCATATTTGCCTTACTTTACTTGCTTTTATAGTCTGTGCTAGCGTAGAAGAGCATGTTTAATTGATCCAAGCTGCCTATTTGTGTAAATTGTCTTAACTGTGATTTTGTGGAGCATGTTAGGCCAGTATTCTTTGATGGCTTGTATTGTTGTACTTAAATTTCTGAATATTTCTCTGATGTTGGTTGCGCATTTACATTGGGACTACGGATGCGTATTCCGGGAGTTCCCCCTTGTTTGTTTACTTTGGGACTACGTGTTTGATTCCCGGGAGATCCCCCTGCACTTTTATTTTGGGACTACGGGACGGTATCCCGGGAGATCCCCCTGCATTTTATTTTGGGACTACGGGACGGTATCTCGGGAGATCCCCCTACGCTTTTATTTTGGGACTACGGGATGGTATCCCGGGAGATCCCCTTGCACACTGATGATTTGGTTACGGGAAGGTATCCCGGGAGATTCTTTGATATTGATATGAGAAAAAGGGCTACAGGACGGTATCTTGGAAGGCCCTTGTCGGTATTTTTGAAATTTTGCTGTATTTACTCTGTGTTTCTATTTTGTCCTGTAGTACTATATTTCATTGATATGTCCTAACACATAGTTGTGTTCATTAGTTTTCATTAGACCTCGATACTGTTAATATCTTATTATTTTATTGTTTCTGTCTCAGTAGGGCCCTCACCTTTCCTCGTCACTACCTAACTGAGGTTAGGCTTGACACTTACTGAGTATCGTTGTGGTGTACTCACGCCTCTTCTGTGCATGTTTTTCATGTGCAGATCCAGGTACTTCTGAGCAGGCGTACCATCAGTAGCTGTCAGAGAGCATATTGGGGACTTGAGGTATACATCTGCTACGTCCGCAAATCCGCAAAGTCTCCTTCTCATTTTACCCATAGTTATTAGATGTTATTTCGATCCTTCTTTGTATTAGACTATTTTGGTGATTAGAGATGTGTAAGATTTCTTATAACCTGTGTTGCCCGTGGGTTTCCGGGTCTTGGAGGTTACTTCAGTATTTGGTATTAAAGTGTATATTCCAGTCATCAATTGTATACATTACTCATGTTATTTAGTTTTGATTATAAATTTCGTAATTGTTATTACTTCCGCAAAGTGTTAGGCTTACCTGGTCGCGAAGACTAGGTGCCGTCATGACGTGTTCACAATTGGTGAACTAGGGTCGTGACAAGTTGGTATCAGAGCTCTAGGTTCATAGGAGTCATGGGACACATGCCGGTTTATTAGTCTCGCTGATCAGTATGGAGACGTCTGTACTTATCTACGAGAGGCTATGTAACTGTTTAGGAAAATCTTCATTTATTTTGAATTCCTTGTCGTGCGATGTTTTGACATCAATTCTAAACTTCTGTCTTCTATTCTCTCACAGATGGTAAGGACACGTGCTAGACAAGAGGACCAGGCACCCGCGGCCCCTGCTGCCGCCGTCAGAGGCCGAGGCTGGGGTAAAGATCGAGGACGCGCCCGAGGTGCAGCCACAACACCCGCACATGCTGCCGCTGAGACACTACCAACAAATCCAGTTGGAGCACAGGCACCTGATACACCTACTATAGCCACTACTACTCCAGCGCTCCAGGAGACCCTGGCTCAGTTCATGAGCATGTACACTACTTTGGCTCAGGCGGGGTTGCTTCCC
>MU709006.1:2049-17268 GCA_026770625.1 Nicotiana glauca | reverse complement strand
ATAATTTCGCGTATTAGCTTAGAATTTAATTGTAGAATAAATTACTTGAATTATTATTTACAATATGCAATTTAATTGAATAGATTTGAGCCATTTGGAGTCGGATACTCGTGGCAAGGGCATCGTTCCCTAGCTGATTTCGCACCAGTTCGAGGTAAGTGGCTTGCCTAACCTTGTGTGGGGGACTTCATCCCTTAGGATGTAATAATTGGTAATTGAATGCCTTGTACGTGAGGTGATGAGCGCGTACTTGAGAAAATTGTTGAAACCCAGATTTTTACTTAATTACTTGATTTGGATTCTCTTTCATATTTGCCTTACTTTACTTGCTTTTATAGTCTGTGCTAGCGTAGAAGAGCATGTTTAATTGATCCAAGCTGCCTATTTGTGTAAATTGTCTTAACTGTGATTTCGTGGAGCATGTTAGGCCAGTATTCTTTGATGCCTTATATTGTTGTAATTAATTTTCTGAATATTTCTCTGATGTTGGTTGCGCATTTACATTGGGACTAGGGATGCGGTATTCCGGGAGTTCCCCCTTGTTTGTTTACTTTGGGACTACGGGTTTGATTCCCGGGAGATCCCCCTGAAATTTTATTTTGGGACTACAGGACGGTATCCCGGGAGATTCCCTTGCACACTGATGATTTGGTTACGGGACGGTATCCCGGGAGATTCTTTGATATTAATATGAGAAAAAGGGCTATAGGACGGTATCTTGGAAGGCCCTTGTCGGTATTTTTGAAATTTTGCTGTATTTACTCTGTGTTTCTGTTTTGTCCTATAGTACTATATTTCATTGATATGTCCTAACACATAGTTGTGTTCATTAGTTTTCATTAGACGTCGATACTGTTAATATCTTGTTATTTTATTGTTTCTGTCTCAGTAGGGCACTGACNAGGTGCTTCTGAGCAGGCGTACCATCAATAGCTGTCAGGGAGCGTATTGGGGACTTGAGGTATACATCTGCTACGTCCGCAGATCCGCAAAGTCTCCTTATCATTTTACCCATAGTTATTAGATGTTATTTCGATCCTTCTTTGTATTAGACTATTCTGGTGATTAGAGCTGTGTAATATTTCTTATAGCCTGTGTTTCCCGTGGGTTTCCGGGTCTTGGAGGTTACTTCAGTATTTGGTATTAAAGTGTATGTGCCAGTCGACAATTGTATACATTACTCATGTTATTTAGTTTTGATTATAAATTTCGCAATTGTTATTACTTCCGCAAAGTGTTAGGCTTAGCTGGTCGCGAAGACTAGGTGCCGTCATGACGTGTTCACAATTGGTGAACTAGGGTCGTGATAGGTGCACTTTATTTTTCTACCTTTATTGATGATTGCTCAATGAAACTTTGGGTCTACATCTTGAATACTAAAGACCAAGTGTTGGGTTTCTTTAAGCAGTTTCAGGCTTTAGTTGAAAGAGAAACTGGAAAGAAGCTGAAGTGTATTCATACTGATAACGGTGGTTAATATTGTGGACCGTTTGACGAATACTGCAGGCAATAGGGTATCGAACACCAGAAGACTCCTCCTAAGACTCCTCAACTTAATGGTTTAGCAGAAAGGATGAACATGACCTTGATGGAAAGAGTCATATATTTGCTTTCTGAATCAAAGTTGTCGAATTCCTTTTGGGGTGAGGCTTTGTTGACCGCCCCTCATGTTGTTAATCTATCCCCTGCGGTTGCTTTGCAAAGTGATGTTCCAAACAGAGTTTGGTATGGAAAGGATGTTTCCTATGACCACTTGAAAGTGTTTGGTTGCAAAGCTTTTGTACATGCGCCTAAAGATGAGACGTCAAAATTAAATGCTAAGACAAGGTAGTGCATCTTCATTGGTTATGGCCTTGATGAGTTTGGTTACAAGCTATGTGATCCAATTTAGAAGAATGTCGTGAGAAGCCGTGATGTAATCTTCACGGAGGATCAAACCATTGAAGATATTAATAAAGCGGAGAAGCTAAAATCTTCAAGTTCTGAAGGTTTAGTTAATCTTGATCATGTTCCTTATACAAATGCGGATGGCGTTGGTGGGCTAAATGATGATGGTGATGCCTATAACCATATTCCATATCACCATAATGATGGTTATGGTGATAACAATGCTAATGTTGATGAGGTAGATGCTCTTACCTACGAAGCTGTGGAAGAGTTAGATATTACATTCAGGAGGTCTTCTAGATCTCGCACTCCTTCATCCCGTTATTCTCCCAATGAGTATGTATTACTCACTGATGGGGGAGAACCTGAATGTTACGCGGAGGCCATAGATGATGAGAACAAGTATCAATGGATTGAAGCCATGCAAGATGAGATGAAATCTCTTCATGAGAACTATACTTATGAGTTGGTGAAATTGCCTAAGGGCATGAGAGCTTTGAAAAACAAGTGGGTGTTCAAAGTTAAAGCTGAAGAACATAGTTTGATGTCCAGATACAAAGCTAGATTGGTTATCAAGGGATTTGGTCAAAGGAAAGGTATTAACTTTGACGAAATATTTTCTCCTGTTGTGAAAATGTCCTCCATTCGGACATTTCTTGGTTTGACTGCTAGTCTTGATTTGGAGATTGATTAGATGGATGTGAAGACTGCTTTTCTTCACGGTGACTTAGAAGAGGAGATTTATATGGAACAACCTGAGGGCTTCAAGGTAAAAGGTAAAGAAAATCTTGTATGCAAACTTAAGAAGAGTCTATATGGATTGAAGCAATCTCCCAGACAGTGGTACAAGAAGTTTGAGTCTGTTATGGGGGAGCAAGGCTACAAGAAGACTTCTTCAAATCAGAATGTGTTTATACAAAGATTCTTTGATGATGACTTTATCATCCTATTGCTATATGTGGATGATATGTTGATTGTGCGCAGGAATGCTTCCAAGATTGATGAGTTGAAGAAACAGTTGAATAAGTCTTTTGCAATGAAAGACTTGGGTCATGCTAAGAAAATTTTAGGCATGACAATTACTTGTTCGAGAAACAAAAGGAAGCTTTACTTGTTGTCACACCTCCTTTTTTACACACCCGAAGGTATAAAGGGAGTTTTTCCAATTAAAGGACAATCAAAACGAGATTTATTATTAGAAGATTCAGAGTCGCCACTTGGGAGATTTATGGTGTCCCAAGTCACCGGTTGAATCCCGAATCGAGGAAAATAATGACTTTGTTTAACAGTCCGCGAACCAGAAATCTGAGTAAGGAATTCTATTAACCCGGGAGAAGGTGTTAGGCATTCCCGAGTTCCGTGGTTCTAACACGGTTGCTCAATTGTTATATTCGGCTTAATTATCTGATTTTAAACAATTATGAACCTATGTGTAAATTTTAACTTTAATCGTTTTTATTATTATTTTTTAAAGAGAATTGCAACGTCATTAAAACACGTCTCGAATCACGTCACATAAATGCACCCGCGGTTTTTGACATATTTTAATATCATTGAGATTTGAATTTGGGTCACATAAATGCGCACCCGAGTTTAAGAAGGTATATTATTAAGCTAACGTGCCTAAAGCAATTACGCGTTAGCAATTTGTGAGGGCCGTCGAATTTAGCTAAATGGCACGCCTCGAATCTAAGGATCAATTCAAACTTAAACAAACTGAGGGTCATGCAATTATCATTTATGTTTAGCATGGCTCACCTCAAAATACTCTACTTAAAGATTTCTATGTTAATCTAGGAGGGCCATAACTACATTTGCTAAGTATGGCACGCCTCACTTAATTGATTCTAGCGTCCTTAGACTTTTTAACTCTAATGCTCATATGGGCTAAGTAAGAAACTTTGCACAAAACTCAAGCCCATTCGAATTCATTGAAAGCGCTCTCACTGGCCAGCTTCCAAGCCCAAATATCGAAACCCAACTCGTATACTCACAAATAAAAAAACCAATTAATTAAATCTATTTAGGCATGAGAAAACAAACCGATCAAATTAACTTTGAACTTAATTCATTAAACAAGAGTCAACCAACTAGTCCTTTAATATTATTCAAGCATCCTCAAACTAAAATCCATCGCGAAAAATTAATCAACAGACAAAGCCTTTGAGCCATTTGTTTGGGCCGTTTCCTTTACCAAAGACCTTAAAATTTCTGGCCCAAAAACTCGTCCATTACCAGATTAATAGAACAAGGTTCCGTTTTAGATCCTTATCGGTACAAATCTTTGAAAGCCGAGGGGTTCAACAACGCACTAAGCTACAACACCAATAAATTTTATAACACAATTGTAATATCGTTGTGACGACCCGGCCCGTCGTCACATGAGTTACCGCCCTGTTTCCCCCATATTATGTTTCTCTATGATTTAGTATCAGTATTTGAGTTGATCGGGTACAGTTGGATTGATTTTAGTTGGAAATGAGGCACTTAGCCTCTTAGAAGGAAACTTGTTTTGGAAAAGTCAACCGGAAGTTGACTATATAGTTAGAGGGCTCGGATGTGAGTTCCGGTGGTTCGGTTAGCTTCGGGGAGGATTTGTGACTTAGGAGTGCGATCGGAATTGGATTTGGAGGTCCGGTGTAGAATTAGGCTTGAATTCACGAAGTTTGAATTTTGACGGATTCCGATTGATAGGTGAGATTTTGAGGGTCGAAATGGAATTCCGAGAGTTTCTATAGCTCTATTAGGTTTTTTTGAATATGTGTGCAAAATTTTAGGTCATTCGGACGTCGTTTGGTTGTGAGTTTCAGAAGTTTTGAAGAAACTTAGGCTTGAATCCGATGCGAATTGATGATTTTTGTGTTGTTTGACGTGTTTTGATGATTGGAGCAAGTTCGTATGATGTTTTGGGGTAGGTTGGTGTTTTTGGTTGAGGTCCCGGGGGCCTCGGGTTGATTTCGGGTGATCAAACGAAAGAAAGTTGGCTTGAGTGTTGCAGAAAATGCAACAGCAGTGCAGGCAATTTTAAGTCATCGCGTTCGAGTGGCAAGGGTCGCAAACGTGTAGAGTTAGATTAGGGGGGGGGGGGCAGAAGTTGTTCATCGCGTTCGCGTAAGGGCTACGTGTTTGCGTAGGTTTTGGTGTTGTGGTGCATCGCGTTCGTGTGGATGTGAGCGCGTCTGCGTAAGAGAGAAATAGAGGACCAGTTTGATGGTCAACGCATTCGCTTGGTCAGGTCATGTACGCGTAAGTGTGGAGGCCTAAGCCTTTGCGTTCGCGTGGGACTAGACGCATTCGCGAAGGGTATTTTTGGTCTGTTAAAAATTTGGTCATTGTGGACGCGAGGGAGGCTCGCGTTTGCATAGAGCAATCTGGGCAATTACAGAAGGGTTTTATAGAACATTTCATCCGCGACCTATTTCATATTTCCTCTATTTTTGAACCACTTCAAGAGCTTTTTGATCGAGATTGAAGAGACTTTTGATGGGAAGTGATTGGAGGTAAGTCTCATGGCCTATAAACACCATTTTATTGAAGATTCAACCTTTAATTCTTAAAAATTTGGGTAAAATTGGAAGAACTAGGGCTTGGTTTTCGGAATGTAAAATTGGAATTTGAAGGGGCATTTGAACTCCGATTTTGATGAATTTTATATGTACGGACTCGTGGCGAGACGCGGAATCCGGTGATGTAAATTTTGTAATTTTTCGAGAAGCGGGCCCCGGGCTCGGGTTTTGCCAACTTCGTGTTTTTGGGTGTTTTTCGAGTTCTTTCAATTGGGTCAGGTCCCATTAGCTTATTTTAACGTATTCCTTGTGGTTTTGGTCAGATTCTACACTCGAGGAGGTCTATTTGCCAGGAAAGCGCAAGACGAGCTAGGATTTCGGCCGGCTTGAGGTGAGTAATGGTTATGAATGATGTACTGAGGGTTTGAAACCCTGTATTTGCACTATGTGGTGCTATGTTGAGATGAGATACACGCCGTATGATGAGCGTGGTGATGTTACTACTAGGGATTTGGACTCGGTCCATCCCGATTGATGACTCTACTATACTTTTGACTGAGACTGACTTATATCCGTATACTTTGGGCTAGTTGCCACGTTTGGGGCCTTGTGCCAATCTGTAGAACCCTTAGGGAGCATGTTGAGCTAATTGACCTCACTTTACCTGTTGAAAACATACTCTCAGTCATATCCTTAACTGTAAAACATAATATGAACCGGTCTTAGCAATTTGCACTCTAAATGAGAAATACCTGGGGTTGGAAACCCCGTCTTAGCTGAGTGGGCCCGGGAGGCCAAGTCTATATTGACTGAGAGGGGTCAAGGACCCCATAGTGAGGGTATTTGATATACACCGGATCGGGCTGCATGCCGCAACAGTATATACATACGCATGTATGGATCGGACTGCACGCTGCAGTAGTATGTTATATGGATCGGACCGCACGCCACAGTGATATATTATATGGATCGAACTGCACGTGGCAGTGATATATTATATGGATTGGACTGCACACCGCAGTGATATATTATATGGATCGGACTGCACGCCGCAGTGATATATTATGTGGATCGGACTGCACGCCGCAGTATTATAGCGCTTGGGCTGTAGGAGCCCTTCCGAAGTCTGCACACACCCTTAGTGAGCGCGGTCGACTATTATTATTGGATCGAGCTGCGCGTCACAGCAGTATTGGTAAATTGTCGGATTGTAGGAGATTTTTACCAGTTTTCCCTAATTAGCTTATCTTTACTGCCTTTACTGTTGGTTATAGAACTGTGTAGTGTTCTTACTGGATTTTTTACTTTTAGTTGTTATTTATTGCTATTACTCACTGAGTTGGAGTACTCACTTTACTCCTTGCACCTTGTGTGCAGACACAAGGATCCCAGAGGTATAGCTGAGGTTACTGCTGCTGCCTAGTTCAGTTGTCGGAGTCATCGAGGTAGCTGCCGGCGTCCGCAGGACCCGATTTCTCCTCTTACCTTTTCTTTTACTTCCGCACCTAGACTTTCATATGTATATGATGTTGCTCAGTTGTATGTAGAGGCTCTGACTTGTAATGCCAGATATGTTATGGGCTGTTTTGATATTATTGTGGTTCCCGCACAGTTTTTATTATTATCACAGACTGATATTTTGCTTAATTGATATTTTAAACTTAATAACTGATAAGAAGCTTTGTAACTTGGGTTTGTGAATGTTCTAAAGTCCGGGCTTGCCTAACAAGGTGTTAGGCGCCATCACGATCGGGGTTTGGGTCGTGACAATCGTTTAAGAGCCAATGGACGTTTTAACACTAACTAGACAATCCTTAATGCACTAACAAACTGCTTTCATAAATCACTTATCACTTAACACCATCACTCAAGATCATATATCTGACCATCTTCTGATTGAAACACCATCAAAAGCGTACATACAATTACTAAGCATTGAAGCAAAGATTGAACTTAGACTGAAACTAATTCAAATTAACCAACTAACATGAGAGTCATCTATACACGAAAGAGGACTGAAAATCATTGAAAACATTAATTGAGTAGGCATGCTATCCCATTTGAATGTCCAAACTCACATTAATTGGTGAGGCATTCTAGTCCTTTTTCAACAGAAAACTTCTAAGTAAAAAAAACCCACAGATCCTTCAATAACATCTCAAGCAACATCATACATGCTCTCAGCACCCTTAAGAGTTATTCAAATAGAGGATTGGCATCTACACATTATCACTTAACTTATCTAAAACTAAAATAGATCGAGGATACAATCTAGTGATGGACACTCTCAAAATAGAGTTTCAATGGTTCCTAAAGCAAATACAACCATAAGAAGTTGATTAATCAAACAGAAATTCAGTAAAAACACATGATTTTCCATGTAGCCAGAAACACAAAATAACATGAATAGATGCGCTCCAAATACAGTTGGGTCTATGAATATGATTTCATCTCTTATTTCCATCCTCCATATGACATTTACATCGAGCAGAACTAAAATAGTGTACCTGGAAATGGAAAGGAAAAGGGAGAAGAAGATCAGCAACAAAGCAACAACACACAACTATTTTTGGCCAGTTTTTGAACCCAGAGAGTGAAATAACAGCCCAGAAAAATGACTTCACAACCAGCAACAAACCAGAAAACCTCAAACTAAGCTTGGTTTCAATCCATTTTTAACTATGAGCTACCCAAAATGTTATTCAAAGATTAAATGGTAACCAGATTGCCAAGGTGATCAATGAGACAGTAAAAACAATGCACCTGTTTGATTTTTTAGATTTTTAGATCTCTATCTCTTAGGTCTATTTTTCTGTATTTTTAGCTCTTGGATCCCTCAATTCTCCAGAGTTATTCCTCTCAATCTCTCTGTTAATTTTCAGAGTTCTCTTTTTTAGAATGGGTATTGATGGTCCTCCCCCTTTAACTTCAGACCTTTCCTTATATATCAGTAAGTTAGCCCTTATTTCTAGCCTGTGTATCCTTTTACACTTGTACTATTTCAGCCTTTTAATTATTCCCCCATGTTATCTACTTCACAGCTCCTAAAAGTGATAAGCCAACCAACCAGTCTCCTTTTCATTTTAAATTCATTCCACTACATTAGTACCCTTTAATTAAACTCAGTAGTGCACCACTAATCAGTGTTGGCAGACCCTATTAAATCACTGAGGTTCAATTTCCAAACTAACCCTTGCAAACCCCTATGAATTACCCCTGAACCCCCAAATGAAAAATGGGTCAAATTGACCCAAGTTAACGAGTCCAAATAAACCAATTCAAATTGTTTTCCAGGCTATTCAGTTTTTTATACAATCATGGATTCTCCCCTTCTAAAGGTTAACCTAATTCCAGTTCAGTATTTTCAAACAGCAAAACAAGCAACATTTAAATGGTTCGAAATTTAAAATTATTTATAACAACATTCATAGAGCATGAACCAAAGAATGACCAACGGACAATTAATAACTTTGACATAACACCTAATTCAAATATTTAACTTAACCGTTCACAGAAAAAGAAAAGAAGAAAGAGAAGAAGCTGAACTACCTAAAAACAACTTAAAAACAGATGAACTCACCGTTTCGACTTGACCTTGTGACTGACTTTTGCGATTTAAATCACCAAATAAGGTCAATCACTTGTTATTTGTCAATAACAAGTGAAAATCTTATTTTGGGTGATAAAACTGGTCTGAAACCTCACGAGGAACTGGAGCCCCAAGTTCTGAATTTTGGCTTTTAAGACTCGAACCCTTTGATTTAAGATTCGAGCAGATTAGGCCACATTCAAAGGAAACTGACTATGGATTAGGGAGGAGGGAATTGTGGTGGTCATGGGGTGTTAGTTTGGGACGGTTGGGAGTCAGCGCCGCCACCAGAGAAACTGTGGCGGTGCTAGGGCTCATCGTTTCGATTCAATATTCGACGAGTTTTATGATGATTCGAAAGAAAAGGAGTGAGGATTCGGAAAAAGGAGGGAGAGGGGAGTTTGGGATGTATTTTTGGAAGGGATAGGTGGCTGACCGCCGCCGTGATTGATTTTCGGCGAGCGGTCAATGGTGGTTTGTGGTGGTGGTTAATTGGGTCACTGAAGAGAGACGATGAGTTAGGGGTTTGGCTAGGGTGGGGGGGTAAGGTCGTTTGAGTATATTAAACCAATAAATTAATTTGGGCCGTTGGATAATTAGAATCCAACGGCTCAAATTAACTCATTGAAATGAAACGGGGTCGTTTGGTTTAGTGGGGTACTGGATTGGTTCGGGGCGGGTCAGACTTGGGTTGTGGGTAAGGTTTTGGCCGTTTGATCTGATGGATTCAACGGCTCAGATTGAGACATCTGAAACAGCATCGTTGGGTTGGGGTTGGAGACGAACTAGATTTTGGCGGGGTTTGGGCCGGTTTGGCGTGGGTTTGGCCGGGTTTGGGATAGGTTTTTGTTTGGGCTTGGGCAATTCGGCCCAGTTCCGGTTTCCTCTAATTCTTTTCCTTTTCTTTTTTTCTTTCTAAAATTCTAAAAAATAAAAAATACAAACCTAGATTAATTCTTGATCAAATTATCTAAAAATACTAATTAATAATTATCACACATAATTAGATACCAAATTAAAAGAAAATCACACAATTTCGATATTAAACACTTAAAATGCAAAGTACGTTATTTTTTGTGATTTTTCATTTTTTGTAAAATAAGTAATTTACTACTTAACTCAAGAATTGTAAAATTAAATCCTAAATGAAATTTCAACATAGTTTTGTATATATATATTTTTAAATAATTTTAACAAATAAAAATGCACACACAAAGGCGAAAAATTACGAAAAATACCACAAAAATCCACAAAATTGCAAACAAAGAAAAAATTATTTTATTTTGAATTCTCTGGGAGTAATTTACACATGGCAAAAATCACGTGCTCACAACTGCCCCTCTTTGTCCGGAAACGCGAAGAGTTTTCGTGCAAAGATAAAGTGAGCGGATATGAGTGATTTTTGCCCGTTTGGATTCTCCGCGTGAAGCATTTTTTGAAAGATTTGACCGAACCTCTACTTCAAAGGTTTCCTACATATCCTTGGCTATAAAGGAATCACATCAATGTAGTTCGGAAAGTTTTGGTAGTTGGGACTACCATGAAGCTGTGATTTCATTGTTACTGCTATTGCTGATACTGCTTACTGACTTCCTTATTACACCATGCTAAAAATAAAGAAGCTAGACTAAGCTATAATCTATGCATTACAAAGATTTATTCTCAAACTTGTTCTTGCGACTGTTGTTGCCTTGTTAATTTATATTTCCTTCGAATTTCCTTTGTTGCTGACTCGAATTGTAGTCTTCTCTTTTCCTCAGGTGGATGCCTGATTGCTGAACTCGAACTGCTTCTTCCTTTCCTATGAAATTTGAATTGTCTTCTTCTGACCATTGTTTCCTTCCCTTGGTTCCTCTGGGTGGGTTCCTGCAATCAAAACAAGCAAAACAAATGAAATTTTCTGCCCCAGTTTGCACTAGGAAGATTTGCGAGTTGTTAGCAAAATTGTAAACCACTTATACTATTGATGCAGAGAGTAAAATAAAGACTAGACTAAGATGTGCGTCTCCTACAAGTAAAACCACGACACTTTTACTAGCAAATGTGTCTGCTAAAATAAAACCTGAATGAACCAAACTAAGAAATGTGTCTCCTAAGGGTGAATTTAAATGACCAATACTAGGAAGTGCTTCTCCTAGGGGTGAAAACTTCAGTGAAAAATTAGGAAGTGCATCTCCTATGAATGAACTATTAATTTAGGAAGTGCGTCTCCTATAGGTATATCCCGAAAGACACAGACTAAGAAGTGCATCTCCTAGGGGTGAAACTTCAATGACTTGAACTAGGAAGTGCGTATCCTATGAATGAACTATCAATTTAGGAAGTGCGTCTCCTACAGGTATAACTTTAATGACTCAAACTAGGAAGTGCGTCTCATATGGGTGAAAATCAACTTAGGAAGTGCGTCTCCTAGGGGTGAAACTTTAATGACTCAAACTAGAAAGTGCGTCTCCTATGAATGAACTATCAATTTAGAAAGTGCGTCTCCTACAGGTGAAACTTTAATGACTCAAACTAGGAAGTGTGTCTCCTATGAATGAAAATCAACTTAGGAAGTGCGTCTCCTAGGGGTGAAACTTTAATGACTCAAATTAGGAAGTGCGTATCCTATGAATGAAGATCAACTTAGGAAGTGCGTCTCCTAGGGGTGAAACTTTAATGACTCAAACTAGGAAGTGCGTCTCCTATGAATGAACTATCAATTTAGAAAGTGCGTCTCCTACAGGTGAAACTTTAATGACTCAAACTAGGAAGTACGTCTCCTATGAATGGACTATAAATTTAGGAAGTGCGTTTCCTACAGGTAAAACTCTAATGACTCAAACTAGGAAGTGCGTCTCCTACGAATGAACTATTAATTTAGGAAGTGCGTCTCCTATGAATGAACTATCAATTCAGAAAATGTGTCTCCTATGGGTGAAAATCAACTTAGGAAGTGCGTCTCCTAGGGGTGAAACTTTAATGACTCAAACTAGGAAGTGCGTCTCCTATGAATGAACTATCAATTCAGAAAATGTGTCTCCTATGGGTGAAAATCAACTTAGGAAGTGCGTCTCCTAGGGGTGAAACTTTAATGACTCAAATTAGGAAGTGTGTTTCCTATGAATGGACTATCAATTTAGGAAGTGCGTTTCCTACATGTGAAATTTTAATGACTCAAACTAGGAAGTGCGTCTCCTATGAATGAACTATCAATTTAGGAAGTGCGTCTCCTATGAATGGACTATCAATTTTGGAAGTGCGTCTCCTACAGGTAAAACTTTAATGACTCAAACTAGGAAGTGCGTCTCCTATGGGTGAAATCCAACTTAGGAAGTGCGTATCCTAGGGGTGAAACTTCAATGACTCAAACTAGGACGTGTGTCTCCAATGAATGAACTATCAATTTAGGAAGTGTGTCTCCTACAGGTGTGACTTCAATGACTCAAGCTAGGAAGTGCATCTCCTAGGGGTAAAACTTCAATGACTCAAACTAGGAAGCGCGTCTCCTATGAATGAACTCTCAATTTAGGAAGTGCGTCTCCTACAGGTGTAACTTCAATGACTCAAACTAGGAAGTGCGTCTCCTATGAATGAACTATCAATTTAGGAAGTGCATCTCCTACAGGTGTAAATCAACTTAGGAAATGCGTCTCCTATGGGTAAAAATCAACTTAGGAAGTGAGTCTCCTTGGGGTGAAACTTTAATGACTCAAATTAGGAACTGCGTCTCCTATAGCTAAAATCTCAATGACTCAAACTAGGAAGTGCGTCTCCTATGGGTAAAATCCCAATTTAAGAAATGCGTCTCCTACCACAAAATATAACTTGAAAAACTTAGACTAGGAAATGCGTCTCCTAGGGGTAAAACCTTCGTGACTCAAACTCATAGGATCCAACCTAGGAAGTGCATCTCCTAAGGGTAAAATCTCAGTTTAGGAAGTGCGTCTCCTACAACAAAATATAACTTGAAAACCCAGACTAGGTAGTGTTTCTCCTGGGGTGATGTGTGATATTCTAAATAGCCTCTGCGTAAGCAGAATTGGGGCATTACACTTGAAAATTTCAAGCTTTGATATGAACATAGCTTCCGTCCCTGTTTCAGACAAAGAAAACTTGTCAGTTTAAAGATGGTGGTTGGTTTGTGGCCTTGACTTTGCATCGATTGCTCCTCCACTTGCCATGATAACTTTGATTTCACCTTGAAAGACATTACTCGCTTATTAACTAACCAATTTCTCTATCTAGACCCAATACCGTTTATCTGTTGCATTGCTCATGAACTGACATTTACCAAACCTTTTTATTTCACATGAATCCCAAAGCACGTCAATTGCCACTCACTCAGTGCGTATGTTGTTCTTTCTTGACTTAAACCACTGGCCTTGGCCTTTAAGTCTATTGCTCCTTCACTTGCCATAATAACTTTGATTTCTGCTTGGAATACCTCGCTTGTCACTGGTTAACCACTTTCTTTGTCACTCTTATCATAGAGAACACCTTTGATCTGTTCACCCTAAACCTCCATCTGTTGCATTGTTCATGAGTTGATATATACCAAACCTTTGTACTTCACATGAATCCCCAAGCATGTTGATTTTTACCAACTCAGTGTCGCGTTGTTCTTTCCTGACTTATGCCACTCTGATGTGCTAGACAGATCCCATTTTGTGCAATTGGAAAGCTGGTGGCAAATTTTGAAGTCATTTCTCACTTATTCTGACCAAACAGACTCAGGAAGGGGAAGTAAACAAGACAAAAGGAACAGAGTTAAGGACAATTGAAAGAGATAATTCCTAACAAGAAAACTACAAAATAGAAACCTATCAGATATGGATACCAACTCTAATTACCATGACATGCAACTGTGTCCTATTATGTCAAGCAAATCTGATGTTTAGCTCTTGTCGTACCTTTAAATCGTGAAACTAGGCTTCAATGCTCCGCTTATCCAATTTGAATCACAATCCTTCTTCGACTTGTAGTGCTTGAAGGGTTTTCACCATCAAGCCTCTATCATTTTGTTCTTTCTCTCAACTTACAGTCGCCTCATGGCGCCCGTGAGGGTTTTCACCAATAAGAGTCTCTCATTTTTCATTAATTTCTTACTTGGACCGGAGTATTGCCCCTGACTTGAATCACCTCCACTTGCTCGACTTGGCATTTCCCGAAGACTGATCAGAAGGTCTTTCTTTGGACCGTAATGTGGGCTTTTGGACGGGGTTAGAAAGAAAGGGTATAAGGCTCAACACCATTCAAATGGGTTAAAATTACAACTTTCAGAATCAAATCTCTTGCACAACCACAACTTCTGCCCCAGTTTTTTTCTTGGGGACTTTTGGATTTTTATTTTGATGAGACCGAACCGTGAGGCTGCCTATGTATCCTTTAAAGGAATTAGATCAAACGTTATTCACACATAGGAATTGTTTTTGTTTTTTGTGATTTTTCTTTTCTTTTCCCTTCCATCTTTCTCTTTTTTTTCTTTATTCCCTTTATCCTTTTGTTGTTTTGTTGTTTTTGTTTTTTCTTTTCTTTTTCTTCTTTTTTCCCCTTTTCTTTACTTATCTTTCACGCTTGTGTTTCTAATCTTTGCTGCTAATTTCTAAAGAGGGATATGGAAGAAAATAAATAAGGCTCAAAGGGGTAACGAAGAATAAAATGTTTAGATAGCAGAACAAAATGCCTTCGTCATTCCAATCTTCAAAACCTGCCAAGCGCAAACAACACAATTAAACAAACCAAGGAAAACACTCGTAACATCTTTAAATTGTATCGTATCCCCACATTCGCCTTTTGTCAATTTTAAGTACCGTTGGATGTCACACCTCCTTTTTTCGAAGCTTTATCGGCTTTTACTATACCCCGGGAAGGGATATAGTAATAAAGGAGTTTTTCCAATTTAAGGACAATCGAAACAGGATTCTTTTTTATTTAAGATTCAGAGTCGCCACTTGGGAGATTTATGGTATCCCAAGTCACCGATTTTAATCCCGAATCGAGGAAAGGTCTCTGTTTAACAGTCGCGAACCAGAAATCCGGGTAAGGAATTCTGTTAACCCAGGAGAAGGCGTTAGGCACTCCCGAGTTCCGTGGTTCTAGCACGGTCACTCAACTGTCGTATCTGGCTAAAGTATTTGATTTTAATACATGTTATCCTATTTGTGCAATTTTAGAATTAATTACCGCTTTTTGTTAAATTATTTTTATTTTTTAAGAAAGTGAACGTTGTTTAAGAAAGTGTTTTTGGATCACGTC